>JAJJHY010010789.1:1041892-1248683 GCA_021224005.1 Drosophila setifemur
TTTTAAGAAAATAAATAATAAATAATAAATAAAATGTATTATTTTAATTTAACAAATAAACATACATAATATATATTACATATATAAATTATACAGGAGGAAGGAAGCATCACCGAATTTATATTCTTTATCAGCATCAAAAGTCATATATGCAAAAAATATTTAAAATGAATATATGTATAATCAAACGTTTCAATATTTTGTATACTAAACATTATTTATAATAAAAATGATATTTTGTATGCAGATATTTGTCGTAATAGACTTGCACTTGATAATATGTTGATTGCTTATTTTGTTTACCACATAATTTCTAATATATTCTTAAACGAAGAAGAGTATCCCAAATTTTACAGCTTCGAAAAAAATTTCCTTTTTTTCCCTGTTAACGCCCAAACATCGACCCACTCCCTGTTTTTAATGTTTTTAATTTTTCCGTATCATTGCATTATTTTTTACTCAGATACTCCGCTGGCATCAGCGCTGTCGCACTTGACACGAAGCAAAGGTGCAGGAAGCAGCATTCCGGGGAGCAGGGAATGGGTCCTTCAATTTCCATTACATTTGCAGCTGTGTTAGCTATCGATGTCCTTTTGTGTGTGACTGTCATCTGCCTCTGGTTTTGCCGGGGATTCTGCGCTTCCCTCAACTTTTCCTATTCGAAGTCCCCCCAGCTCCAGTTCCTTTTTTCCGGCAAGATTTAAAATTTATGCAAAGTACTCGATGTCGTCGCCGCCGCACTCAGCGCAAATAATGAGCAAGCCCGCATTTCCTGCCACGTTTTTTGCTCCTTCTCGATTATTTGTATCTGTATCTGCAACTGTATCTGTATCTGTGGATCTGGTTGGGGATGTTGCTGCTGTTGTTCTCTACTTGATGTATTTCCTTGCACTTTGGTAAATGGCAAAAAGTCTGAGTTGGGGTGAGGTCAGAAATTATTTTTTTTAAGAAGGGAAATGAGTAAAGGTGTTTCCATACTTTGCTTGCTACTTTTTTAGTTTCACCGGCGTAAGGATATTTATCTGCAATCATTTTTACGTCGGGTTTTTAAATTGTCGGAGGATATGGCGATATTTTTTGAGGTTTTAAATCAGTCTGAAAGTGATTCTTTAATGTTTAAAAACTGGATACAAGCAATCATTATGTGGCAATAGCTTTAACAGTTTTTAAACGTTTTTATTCTTGATATTAATTTTCAGTTATTTATTATTCTTAAAGTAATCTTAAATAACACCATTCATCAAGTCAGCTTAAAATAATACATATATTCCATTCTTATAAATCCTCTGGTTTTCTGTGATTCCTTGATCGCTTTTATTTGACCAACAAATCTTTCCAAGATTTCCATTCCTTGTACTCTTAAAGTTGCCATTTAACCTTTGGGCCCGACAAACAAAGTTCAAAGGAAGGCGAAAACATTTAGTCTCAGCCACCATCCATCTGGTACAAGTGTTTTGTCTTAAGGACGACGCCAAATCGCGTACAATTTGTTACAATATAAATGACTTATGTCCGCGATGGCTAACGAACAGCATCTGCTGTTATAGCAACAAAGTTGGGTCATGAATCTCAACCCACTTTTTGCCTCTACCCTTCCGATTATTTCATCCATAAGCATAATAAATTTTTACGCTTGAGTGCCAGAAACTCACACTCGAAATCCGAACCAAAGTAAACTATAAATTTATAATGCGCGAAAGTAATTTTATGACTTTGTGGTTTTAGCTTTGGTTTTGGCAAGCGCAACATATATATATATATCTATGTCTCAAGAGAGAGTGTGAAGATACAGCTTTTGTTGAGTACAGTGCGAACCGAAAATGTAAACATTTAATTGAACAATATCAGTTAATTGAAGGGGTGAATGTAACTATATAAATAGAGTGTATAAATAACGAATATCAGTTGATTCCCTATGAAGCTATACAAAATTATGAATTTTAACTAAATAGAAATCAAATTAAATTGTACATCCGCAACGGAGATTTTGAATTAAAATATTAAAGTTCTGTTATCTACCATTTTTACTTATAGTTGCCAAGCGTCTTACAGTTTTGTTTGGCATTGTAGTAGTAAATCATAATGCACGTTGTTTTGGGGGCTATGTTATCGCAGCCGAGGCAAAAATAATAAGCGCCAAACTACGCCCGCCGTCGCCATATTTATATGATTAACTGTTCCCACACACTCGCAGATACTCAGACACAATATAGTTACACATGATTACAAACAATAAATTGCCGCTTTGACACTTGTAATGGCCTGTTCCCACTGCTGTTACATTTTAACCGCAATGTTGCACAGCTCCTGCAGGCCAGAAAGCATCTTTAAACTTCAATTCGGAGAAGCCGCCAACGCTGGACAATTGGCTCGTCCTTGCCATGTAAAATTGTTTTATTGTCGGCACAATTTCGGCTTAAAAATATATTTCTTTTATTGCAAATTTATTCAAATCATCTGTAATCTCTTTCCTTCTTCTGGGTAGGCCATAAAAGTGTCTGTGCTCCTGTGGTTATTACTATTATTATTATGATTGTGATTGTTGCTGGCCTGCGAACACTTTCTAAGTGGTCCACTGTGTGCACTGAAGGGGAAGGGGGCGTCGAGGTCAGGGGGATGCGAAACGATTATTGTGTGGGCGGCGAGGAAGTTATATTCATCTCCGTTTTGTTAATGGTTTTATGACCATGAAATTGTGACAAAGGGAAAAACATTTTTGACCAAAAATAATTTGGGGCAAGATTACGTTATATTTTATGTATAAGTATAGTCTAAAATTGTTTTCAAAATAGGAACAAATCTGGAAAGTATGCAATGTAAATAATGCACGAGGGCAAAAGGAATTAAAATGTTATACTCTTCGAAGGCTATTATAATTTTAAATATTAACTGAACTTATTCCAATTCTAGGGCACCTATTTTTTCTTATAAGTCGTTGAAATTACTGAATTTCATGCTTCTTATTTAAATTGATAAAATTACGAGTACAAATCTAATTGATGAAAGCAAAAATAAAGTACTATTAAAATTACTGTCTTTCATGTTAATCGCGATTCTTGAAATATTTTCTGTCAGATTCAAATGCTGCATCGAAAATCATATAAGAATAAACTCTAAAATCGAAATCAGCATGGAGCTTGTATGCCTGTAAAATCAACACTTTGTAGACCCTTTACCCAAAGGGCCCCACGAAGTTTATATATTTTTGATCAGCATGATGAGCTGAGTCGATATAGCAATGTCCTTTGCTCCGTCTGGATGAACGAACTGTAAGAACTAGTGGAACCAAATACTACTGTAGATTCTCCTTATACTGACTCCGATGATGTTTTTCGGTGTCATGCCCACCGCCCCCTCAATTTGTATTTTTATGTTTGCACTGCACTGCACAATTTTCAAGCTAGAGTTTTTTTGCAATTGGGGCATACATTTTAACCGATCCTGAAAATATGATCAAGTTTAGTTAATTACAAAACGCACAATAAATATGCAACGTTTAACGTTGCTAATATGCTAACAACAAGCTATCTGTTTATTTGGTTAAATAAATGGAGTTGCGAAACTTTTGCCAAACTTTTTTATATTTTTTTTTGTTATTATTAATTTTTTGTAGTTATGCTTACTATTAAGTGTCTTAATAAAATTATTTATATATTATTTGTTACTAAACACAGCTAAATGGTATTGATTAAGTGGGCTTTTTTAGAGAATGGACGCTTTTCAAGATAATGCTAATGGGAAAAAGTAGAGAAATTCCATAACTTATTTTGGAGCTGGCAACAGCAAAGACCTCAAGTGTCCCCGTATAACCCAAGCCCAGAAACACCACCGACTAACGTAGGACCCACATTCAATACATCTTATCTAAACACGCAAGGTCCTTAAAAAAATGTAAAACAAAACAAAACTTCAACCAACAGCTACAATAAGCACCTACAGATTTTTATATTTATTGCCAAGGACTCCTTTTCCAACGAGTGCGCAGTGCATTAACCCCTTTATGCCCCCGGTCCCCCACCGCAGTACGAAGCCGAGTTGCAGCAGGATGACTCATCAAATGAAAGAGATGGCAGATGAGTTTGGAAATGGTTGTGCGGAAAGAGCGCTACAATGGGTAGCAGCGAAATCTACAACTTGGCATTTTATTATTATGATTATTTGTAGTATTTGCTTCAGATCCGGTCCCTGTCTCTTCTTGAAGAGCAAACTAAAAAGTGCATAAAAATAAGATGAAATTGGAGGGTGGAGAGTTAGTAGGGCATGTGGAAAATTCAGATAAATGCACTTCAAATCACTCTGCTAAAGAATCTAGTCAACTTGATAAGTCCTTAAACCGACAATATTAAACATTAAGTTCATATTAACATAAAATAAGACTCAAAATAATTAGATACTCATAATAAGTATAAGCACAATTATATCTTATTTCTTATATACTATTTCTAATGTTATATAAAACATTATTTACATATTATTTAAAAAAAATTTTAAACAACCATAAATTGTAGTTTGTAAAAGGTATAAATATTAAAAAAACCTTTAAATAAAATGTAAGAAAATATATATATATATATAGAGAAACATTACAAAATACGTTGTCTGAAAATCACAAGAGTTGCATTCCTATCGCTAATGCTGGATTCATATGCATGGACCATCATCAGAACCTTTGTTTTCTATCCCCACACTACCCTTAAGTGTTCTATGTTTACCAACTGCCGCGGGCAGAAAGTGCACTTTGTGATTAGTTGGCGGCCATTGCCATGGGATCTGTTTTGGGAAGAATTCCCATTGTTTGCATTCAGCATCTTGGCTTACGTAGCTGCAGTGCATAATCAGGGGTAGGAAGGAGCTATAGATGCAGCTTATAAGCAAATCGAGCTGCGAAGCACTTCATCATGTTTCGAAAGTTCAATAGTCATCATCAAGAACAACGTGCCGATCCCCATTGTCCTCAACTCAACTTGATTTTTGTTTCGTCCTTATACCCAGCCCCTAACTGCAACGAACTCCTCTTCTTAATATTTTATAAATGTGTAAGGCATAAAAAAGTTTGTTCCTTGGCTGTGTAACTGAATGTTCTTGATTTTGCTCCGAGCTGTTTTTTGCGCACCCTTCGCCGGGCAACTTTACTCGCAACGTGACTCACAACTTTTCTTTGGCTCATTGAAATGCCCCACCACTGTGCGCTTCATATATTATTTGCACATTTCTATCGTTATTTCGTGGTCTTATTGCATATTCACTACACAGAATTTATATTTTAAAACATAAAAAAAACAAATGCAATATAAAGGAAAGTTCCACAGCATTTTATTTTATGGAATTATTTAGCATATATAATCAATTCATATTTAAAATTATGTTGATTAGTTATAATAATTTGCATAATTTAACACATATTTTTTCACACTCTTTGTTTAATATAAATAATATGCAAGTAAAAATATAAAAATACAATTTTAATATATTTATATTACTACTATTATATTATTATTATATACATATTTTACTAATGTTAAAAAAATTACAAAATTTATTAATTTTTTGTAATTTCTACAACCGAAATCTATGATATTAAGAAATATCCATATTTACCTACTCTTAAACCAGTGCCCTTTGCTGATATTGGGTATTCCCTCGAAATCGGTCGCTCACTAACCGTGTTATTGTGCTGAAACCCCTGCAGCAACTTGAAGGAATATTTGCATGGCCCGTTTCCCTCGTATACAACGATAAGTGTATTGGCATTTTGAGGAACCCGTGTTTGGGCTCAAGTGTACACGAACAGCCACAGCAACAACAACAGCAGGCCAAATAGTAAAATATTTATAAGTATCGAACAGAGAACACCTGCAAACTTTTCAATGAGCCCCACTTGAGGGCTTTAACAAGTTTTTTTGGGTGGTTCCCCTCGACATTTTTGAGTGTGTTTAACATTTCAAGTGCGACGCAGTAGCTGACGAGCCCAAAACTCAGAAAAAAGGACTCTCCGTGTATGTGAAGTGTCCCACAACTTTCCCATGACACGCATGCAATTTGAAATTGTTTTCCTTTTGTCAAAGTATTTTGTGTCACTTTTAATTGAAATCTCTACCCCTCAGTATCAATCTCACCTGTTGGCAATGTATCAGAGAGAATCTGTATTCCCTTTGTTGCTTTGTTATTGTAAATCATTAAAACGACAGAGGAATTTCCACAATATCGGATCAATTTGGGTCTGTGTGGGAACTTTTCAGCGCTTTATGATTTTTGGGTTATGTAAACTTGTCGCCGCTGAGGAGGGAGGTGATGTGAATTTTCTTTGCCCCCACCTTAAGAACTGTGAGAAAACTGAAACTAAACTACGTCGCAATCGATTCCGGAGTGACTCATTTGTATACGGTGGATGGATTGTTGGTTGGTTGGGTTATTGATGACTTAACCTCGTTTCGATCGCTCGGAAAACACCTGTCCAACCTGCTCGACTCTGGCTCAATATTTGGGTGTGAAAATTGGGAAATGCATGGAATGAACTCCCAAAAGATGATCGATCGATCATCAGCCACTGTTTATCTCATAAATAATGTAAATATTTTTTACTCACAGACAGTGTACACAATCTAATTGAAAATTAAAGCCCTGTGACAGATCAATGGTAGTTTTCTTTACCATTGTCGATGCTGTATTATTATTTCCCAAAAGGGATAATCTTTTTTTAAAAGATTTGAAAAGGTAGGGCCATTTAAATTTTTTCGGAAATTGCTAAATATTTGAAGGGACAGGAAATTATTTATGGAGTTTTTCCAATAAAACTCAGAAATCATTATTAAAATACAAACTTTTAAATTAACTCCAATTAATAAAATATAACTACTCCACGTCGTACCATAAATGGAAATTACAGAATTTCGTTAAGAAATATATTTCTAGAAGTCAAATAGAAAACTAATTACAAAACTTTCCAACGGCAAAGCATAAATTATGAAAATCGTTCTCAGTTAGATTGTTATTAATTTAAACAACACAGGCGTGAACTCGGATGCGAAAGACACGCGACGATTATTAATTACTTGAGGCAAAGAATTTTATCAGTCGAATAGGCAGAGTGGGATTTTATATGAAATTGTTATGCGATTAATTAGAATAATATGCAAATTTCGGCCAGACACGACGCGGATACGGGGGACACGTGTAATTGTTGATAGGCAGCGTTGGTTGACAATATGTCAAATGACAGCAACTAACTCTAGAGGGTCGAAGGGTGCTCCTTGGGTACAGTCGACTCACGTGTTGCACGGATCAAAACGGTCAAAACAGGCAAAACCGTCGTTCGAGATAAGCCAAACAAGAGAAACCACTTGGAAAAGTGGCGTACAATAGTTTGGCCAGCGATAAGTTCATTTGATGGTAATTTTTCGTCGGTGGTGGTGATTCGGTGAGTGGGTGAGTGTCCTGACGCGAAACCTTTAAGCCTGAAGTCGAACCCACACCCTGAATAAGGGATTCACACGCCTTCCCACAAAAAGGAAACTGACAAAAAGGCAAACCAAAACAACAACAAACAGCGGCACACAGAGAGATGAAGTTCCGATGTTTTTAAAAGGGGATTTTCGGGTGTGCGTGTTGAAACAATTAAGCACATTTTACGCACTCAAAAATGTGGGCAGTGGGAAGAAATTCGATAAAAGGGATGGGTTTTCTCAGGAGCACATAAAGTTATGGTAAAATAATAAACAAAAATTTTAACATTTTTGCCTGAATATGGTAAACTAATTAATTAAAACAGATTAAGGATTACCTACATAGACCCCATAGAACAGTAATCGATATAAAATAAAACGAAATTCTCAAGAGTCCACATAAAGAGTCAAAAAATATTGGAAAAAAAATATCAATTTCAATATTGCAAAATAACGTAGATTATTAATGTGACTAAATTAATTTAAATAGGGATTATTCAGAAAAATATTATAAGACTACAAACGTATAGCTAAAAGTAAGAATTTATAAATAACAAATATATGCAATTGACCCACTGTGCCTATATGCTGGTTCTCGTCATGTAAATTCGGCGCACCCTTGCTTAATGGTCTCGAGTACCTGGCAGGGTCTTCCGCTCCGACTGGATCAGTAGGCATACGCGGATATAGCAAACAGATACAGATACAAATGCAGACGCTGTCGCAACGACCCGCATATGTCACCGTCAATCGGCGTGACCAAGCGCAGGATGAATTGATGGAAGGACCCTTGCGAGAACGCAATTTTCAGGGAGGACGCATGCAGCGTTAATTACTCACTTCATTCGCGTTTACTTTTTTTTCGCTGACGTTCTCACGCCCCGTCTTATTCGTATCTGTTGCCGCCCGTGCGGTATCTGTATCTGCATCTAAATCTACAGTTGTATCTGCGTTTCGATGGCTCTCATGTTTTGCCGCTTCAATGGTTAGCTTGCCGGTTTAATCTGGGCCTCCGTGTGTACACACTTGCCAAAAAAATGTACGGTCTTAGCGGAATTATTTTCTTCAGAACCGAATTTATTTTTATCGGGGGTCATAATAGGTGAAAAATAATCATATTATTTAATTTTATTTCGCATACATTTATTTAATAAATGACAAAAAAAAAACGTATATTTTAAATAGGACTAAATTAATTAAAATATGAACTATTTTTATTTTGCTTGCTTATTTATTCAAGTTATATTAAGTAAGTTCAATTAGGGCATGAAATGAATATGATCCTATTTTTCTGAGTGCAGGAAATTCAAGAGAGGTCGTCAGAAGATATTTGTCACACTCCTCTACGAATTGCAAGTTTAATTGCGCGTGGCGACTCAATCTCGGTTGTCAGTTGTTCGCGCCACCCTCTCGGTTTTCGGTCGGATCTTGATGAATTTCATTCTGTGCTAATGCAAGTTAAACTGCATTTACTGCCTGCTAATTTTTGTGCGAAAATACCAGCTAGCAGCTAATCATTTTCGCTGTAATTCGTTGTATTTTCGAGGTCATGAGAATATTTGAATTGGTTGGTTTCGAGGGCGCTCCCTTCTTTCCCCTCTCAAGGTTAAGCAGCGTGGTGAAAATTACTGTCCCAAATGGCAATTTGTCTGATTCCCGATTTGGTTCGGATAATAATATTGATTTGTTCTTTTTGAGAACGATAAAGGGGTTCAATCAATAGAAAATTGTCATTAACATTGATGATAACACAATCACTGGTAAGAATTTGTTTTGTTACTTAAAAGGATACACAGTACTTGTGCAAACGTAAACAAAATGGAGATTGAAACGTGTTCAAATATTCTGTATCTGTATGAATATCTTGATCCAAAAGGTTCCTAGATCCCCCGTTTGTATAAATGGATCAAGACAGATTAAACTTTTCAAAACCCCACAATTTGCATTTCTGTCACCCTTGATTAATTGATTGATTGAATGATTAAAATATGTTCATATATATGCTTAATGAAAATAAAACAAAAATATATTTTTTAAAATAATATAAGTACTAAGATTGTTGACTCAATACTTAGATTAACAAGCTTAAGAAAGTAATTCTATGTTTATTTATTACTTTTAGTAATACTTAATAAAATTTGAAACCCCAGCAGAGTGCCTTGGAATAGAATCCACCAAATTTGGGGAATTTACCCATAGTTCAGAAACATTGGTGGGTTGCTCTTCAAGAACTATCTGCTCAACAATTTTCGATCGGGCAAGGATCGAGAGACTGGGATTTAAGGAACGATTGGGAAAAACAGCCATAAATTCGCCATTCTTAAAGGTTTTTTATTTATTTCTTGGTAAACTCTATTTAATAGCAATTTTAACATAACCTAAAAGTTTCATTAAAATCGGACTACTATATCCTATAGCTGCCATTGGAACTATGGGAAACAAGAAAGGAAGGCTAGCTTCGGTACCCGAAGCTTAGAATACCCTTGCAGGCTAGTTGCTTTTAAACCGTTCAATCGTTTGTATGGCAGCTATAGGATATAGTAATCCGATTTTTGGGTTTTTAAATTTCTAAAAAGGCTTTACTGTCTATGAAAACAGTTTTTATCAAGAATGAATTAATTGTCTTGAAAAACACCAGAGTTATGCTTAATGACCCATTTTTATACCCTTGCAGAGGGTATTATAATTTTGACCAGAAGTTTGCAACGCAGTGAAGGAGACATTTCCGACCCTATAAAGTATATATAATCTTGATCAGCATCACCAGCCGAGTCGATCTAGCCATGTCCGTCTGTCCGTCTGTCCGTCTGTCTGTCCGTCTGTCTGTCCGTCTGTCTGTCCGTCTGTCTGTCCGTCTGTCGGTTGCTATGTAAACTAGTCCCTCAGTTTTAAAGCTATCGAGCTGAAACTTTGCACCAACCCTTTAATCTGTTGCAGGTAGTATATAAGTCGGAACGGCCGGAATCGGAACACTACATCACATAGCTGCCATAGGAACGATTGGGAAAAAGTGTCATAAATTCGCCATTTTTAAAGATATATTGTTTATTTCTTGGTAAACTCTATTTAATAACAATTTTAACATATCCTGGAAGTTTCATCAAAATCGAACTACTATATCCTGTAGCTGCCATAGGAACTATAGGAAAAAATGGGTCATTGAGCATAACTCTGGTGTTTTTCAAGACAATTAATTCATTCTTGAGAAAAACAGTTTTCATAGGCATTAAAGCTTTTTTAGAAATTTAAAAACAAAAGATCGGATCCCTATATCCTATAGCTGCCATACAATCGATGGAACAGTTGAAAGGCAACTGGTCTGCAAGGGTATTCTAAGCTTCGGGTACCGAAGCTAGCCTTCCTTTCTTGTTTCCCATAGTTCCTATGGCAGCTATAGGATATAGTAGTCCGATTTTAATGAAACTTTTAGGATATGTTAAAATTGCTATTAAATAGAGTTTTTCAAGAAATAAATAAATTATCTTAAAAAATGGGGAAATTTTGGCACTTTTTCCCAATCGTTCCTATGGCAGCTATGTGATGTAGTGTTCCGATTCCGGCCGTTCCGACTTATATACTAACTGCAACAGATTGAAGGGTCGGTGCCAAGTTTCAGCCTGATAGCTTTAAAACTGAGGGACTAGTTTACATAGCAACCGACAGACAGACAGACGGACAGACAGACGGACATGGCTATATCGACTCGGCTGGTGATACTGATATATACTTTATAGGGTCGGAGACGTCTCCTTCACTGTGTTACAAACTTCTGTTCAAAATTATAGTACCCTCTGCAAGGGTAATAATGTTTCGATTCCTGGACTATATATAAAATATAATAATTGAATAATTGAATACAATTTCTAATAATTATAGTTTGTAATATTGATAAAATCATAATAGTAATATCGATTAGATTAGATTCATCAAAAATATGACAGATTGTTTAACATTTAAAACATTTGATCAAAATCTCAAAATCTTTTTTATAATTTTTTTCCAGTTTAAATTTAAGTTCAGGTAAATTTATGTTGTAAGATGTCACATTCTTTGCGTTGAACACTATTTTAAAGGAATAATAAAGAAATAATTTACTTTTATACTTTTTCTTCGCATTATTTTGCCAGTGCGCCAAGCAGAACATATATAAGATAATTATTTCTAGCACAGCACACATATTTGATAAATTTTCATGCCTTAACCTCTCACATTTACGCTTTCAAAATACTCCCCAACCACGTGTTCATTTAACGTTCCAGTTGTAACCTCAAAACATCGTTCATGAACTCAATAACGACAGTAAAGGACTTCAGAAATTGCTTATAATTGCCATAAATAACATTTGAGTAACACTTGTTCCTCATCCACAGAGGGATATCCATTCCGATTCCTCAATGATCCACCCACCCGCATAGAATAAAATTGAAATGAACACGCAATGGAATACTGAACAAAAGTATCCGTATATGAATTATACAAATGTTACGATTGTCTGGCAATTACCAAATTATTGTTATGTATAACGGTTCGGGCACACAAGGACCTACGGAGGGCCATTATAAATGTATCTTTTATGGGCTACATGCGTGTACAGTTGCACCCCAGTAGCGTTGCAGGTTATGGCTTTCAGGTGTGTCCCCCGAAAGTCCGAAAACCCACCCCTCGAGAGTCCATAATTCACGGATGAGGCAACTGTACTCTGATGGCCATATATCTAATCAGCACTCGCTGCGGGAGGAATAATGCTTTTTGATTTCTGGACTTGCATCACTGTCACCCCCTCATAAGTTCATTTTTGAAGGGTCAGCGGGGCGGTTTGTTGTCGCCTTTAATTGTCACCGCTCCGTGGCAAAAAAAAATGTTTTTGGGTAGTTTTTTCATTGGTTTTGTTTCTATACCTATGCATATGTAGATTTTGTCCTCGTTTATTTTACTCTAAATTACCCCTGATTGTTTTCGTCAACAATGGCAATGGAGTAAATTACGAGCAGTCCTTGATCCTTCTGCCGTCATTAGTTAATTAGCGTTAATTTGATATCGAATTTGGTAAAGCGGGGTGATGAAAAATAAATATTGAATAAATATATACAAATATTGTAATAGAATAAATTAAATGTAAGCCCTTAAGTTGACAGAGAGTGTGAGAGGCAGAGGAATATTCCGAGTGACCCTTGTCTCTCAAATATTTTACCAGGCACTCTATAAAACGTCCATCCCATCTGCTACTGATTAGGACGCATCAGTTAAATTTCATTCTTAAAAAACAAAATTAACAATTATCAGCATTAAATATCGTTCACGTATAAAATAAGTTTTTAATGACCACAATCCAGATCCAGTTTCGATAAATCCATTAATATGCCCAGCACAACCTCACCCCTCAACCTATAATGTGTCACAATTTAATGAGCAGGAATTAACTGATATTAGCAGCGTTTTAATTAAACACAAATTTGCAATGACAAGAGCACATTTTGCATAAGTACCCACATGTTGCCACATGGGGTTCAGAGACACCCGCAACGAGACTAGACCAACCAACCAAAATACCCCGACTCGAACCCACTTGGGGCAACCGATTCCCTTATAAACTATGATATTTTAGCACAGTTTTAACATTCCCCGAGGGGCTGCCCGCTGTCAAAACCATTAAAATCTCTCGCAAACTTGCAATTATTTTTAAGCAGATGTTACTGAATGCATGTACATACATATACGAAAACATTTGTACAGTGCGTTTCGCCAATCAAATGCAGGTGAACAGTTTTGAGTATTGCTCATTAAACACTTCTTCTGTATTTGTTTGGGAAGGTACATTTCAAAAACTTGAATTTATTTATATATTATATATTCAGGTTATATGGGTTTTTATATTATAATATGCAAGTGTTGATCCTCATAAAAATATGAAATTTATGATTGACAGAAAAAATCGTTGAGCTTGTTCAATGTTTTTCACCTGAAATTTTAGGATTTGCATTCATACTCAAATCGGAATAATGCTCACCTTATAACAATGGCACACACTGTACTTTCCGACTCTATCCTAGGTAAATATAAAATTAAGTTTAAATGCGGAAAAATGGAAACCGGAATGCAAATAGAAGACACGCAATGACATGATAATATTCCCCCTTTTGTGGGCGATCCAAATGTGAAGGTGAGCAGCGAGGGAGGGGATAAAATTTAAGGAAAGGGCAGACTCATCAAGGGGGTTTTCCTTTTGTTTTTAACACTTACCCTAGTAAGGCACCAAAGGGTTGCTACGCACATTTTAGCAGCTGTTGAGGTTTCCCTTTAAAAATGCAAATGCAAAAAGACACGGGAAACGAAAGTCTTTGTACTGCAAATAAATACTACAATTTTAAATTAAAATTGTAATATTTGTGCCTATTCGTAAATTTGGAAAATGCGGTCTTATATCACAATCTTGACAACAAAATTGTAAAAAAAAATTGAATTAAATATGTAGGTGACTAACACAATTTAATAAAATGTAAATGATTACTCAATATATAACAAGTTTTTTATTATTAGCTAATATTTTGTAAACGATATGAACACATCTGGTTAAGCTGTAAACGAAAACGAAATTGTACATTGTTTTCCATAAATAATTATAAAAAGTTGTATATATGTAAGTTAATATTGTATAATATTTAATATGTATAATATTTTAACAGCTTTATTTGTTTCGAACTCAGTATTTTTTAGTGCACTCGGTTAACCCAAACCTGTATCTTCGCAGCCGAGCTGCTGCAAGGCTCTTGAGAATTTTTTCATACCTCTTTCTCAGTTCATTGACCGCATTAAGCGTTACTGCAAAAAAGTGCGTAAATACCCCATGACTCCCTGCCACAAACAAAACAACCTCATTGGGATTCAGGATGCTTTTACTTTGTTTGCATTCGGCAAAAGTTGGATTTCCTTGATTTCGCTTGCCATGGATTCGAAATCTTTTTGAAGTCCTTACATATCCTTTAACTGTGACGATGGGATAAGACACTAAGCTTTTTATTTCAATCGGTAAAGTGCTGGGTTGTGGTTGAACTTTAAGGATCTTTAAGTTTTTTTATTGGAATTAAAAGTACCATTTATTTTGTTCTAATTGCCCACCTTAAAACCCAGATTAAATTTCCTTTGTAGTTACCTATAGCTTTTTATTTATATATGTATATAAAACTCATATGCGGTTCAGCGAAGAATGGGTACCATAAACTACTCGATTGTTTTTTTTTGTTTAATCTTTTTTTTTTGTATCAAGTTTTTCCTACATTTTCCGCTCATTCAACTAATTTGCATTCCTTTGGCTGACCTTATTATTATACCCTTGCAAAGGGTATTATAATTTTGACCAGATGCTTGTAACGCAGTGAAGGATACATCTTTGACCCTATAAAGTATATATATTCTTGATCAGCAGCACCAGCCGAGTCGATCTTGCCATGTCCGTCTGTCGGTTGCTATGTAAACTAATCTCTCAGTTTTACCGACCCTACAATCTGTTGCAGGTAGTATATAAGTATATACATAGCTGCTATAGGAACGACTGGGAAAAAGTGCCATAAATTGGCAAGTTTTGGAGATAATTAATTCATTCTTTAGAAATCACTATTTAATGACCAACATCAGAATTATTAAAATCGGACCACTATACGAGTATCTTACAGCTGCGATTGGAACGATGTGAGAAAATGTGTCATTGAGCATAACTCTAGTGTTTTTGAAGACAATTAATTAATTCTTGAAAAATATAGTTTTTATAGACATTAAGGCCGTTTTAAAAAGTCGGAAAACTATATCGTATAGGTGCCATACAAACGATCGAAGGGTTTCAAGGCAACTGGTCTGCAAGGGTATTTTAAGCTTCAGACCTCGAAGCTAGTCTATCTTCTTGTTTTCTTATTTTACTATCTGCATTTATTTCCACTTGATATGCTCTGTTCTTTACTCTTCACCTTTACCTGTATATCTTATTTTCCATTTCTCAGCTTGTTTGTTAATCTATATGTACTTGTATATCTGCTTGACTCTTGAGGGTGGACAGCACAACATTTCCTAATTAATTTGCATAAATTGTGGAAGGCTTAGACTTTCCAGATTTTTATTTTAAGGGGCTAGGTTACCTCCCTTGTCATAGTGTTTCCTAAATGGAGGGAGAAAGTCCTGTTGAGCGAAGACACTTTTGTTTTAATTGAAGCGCAAAAAGAAAGAAAATTTAACCGACTCGAGATGGGGTTAGAAAAAATTTGTATGAAGTCACTTTATATTGGTCCTGAACCTCTCCTTTAAATCCCTGTGTCTGCTTCTGGGAGTCAATAACCTTTTAATGACATTTACAGCTGTCAGGTTGGGTGAGTAGTGGCTATGTGTGTGAGAGAGGTGTGTCCCTGTAAGATTATTTAGGTATTACAATATTTAAGGTGACTGGGAAAGACCTTACCCATCAGCCTCTGTTTGCCCAGCCGCTTACTGAAATTAACGTTTAGTTGAGCCTTACATAAATTTGCATATCATTTTTATACGCTTGTTGTGTTACTGATGCACGATTAGATTATTGTCGACGGCATCCCTCCCCGTACCCATCCATCATCTCTGCCTGGATTTTATCCAAATATTTACCAAGTAAAAGCCAGGGACAAAATCAATTGGTACGAAACACCGTATACACACGCCCAAAAATACTTTAAATATTTAAAAATCGATTATATATGTCAGAAATATAATTTTAATTATAATTATGTTTTACATTACATTACATTACATTTTAAGACATTTAAGATGATTTATGGGGATCGATTATTTTTATTTATTTGTATAGAATGCAAATTTATAGCTTAAAATTATATTTAGTGGCGTTTTGTGCCATCCCCTTGGGTGTTCACCTTAATAACTGTCATTAGATTGATTGTCACCTGCCAATGGTAGAAGTTTGTTACCTTATATCGCGTGACTCCGCCGCCTCGTAATTTTGTCAGTTGCCTCCAGATATTCCCAACATATCGGCAGTGTCGATGACTTTTTTCCACCACCCACCGTATAATCATGGGGGCTCCTGGTCTTCCTGTTCAATGGCTGTAATTGTCACTTTTGATTACGTCAAGATGACTTTATAATTGCCATACATACGCACGTGTGACAATTTAAGTGGCGGTTGCCACCACACACGTAGGCCAAATAATTTGCAAGACCACGGTCAAAAGCTAAAATTACTGTAATTTTGAGGAAGGACCAGATCCGGAATCGTATTTTCTATTTTCCAGCGGAAATGGGGTTCATAAATGAGCTTGGGAAATGGTAGAGTGACAATCAGAGCAACTTTTAAGCCAATTCAATAATACATTTAAATTAAAATACAACAATTATTTACTGTTTTAAAGGTACTTACATTCGTATTTGAATATTGATATACTCAAAAAAGCCAAATTAAAAAAAACGTAAGAAAGTGGTTGCACTTTGACTAACAGCATTATCGCTACATATTAAAAAAATATGTCACCCTAAGTGCTTTAAATATGATATAACGAAGTTTAGTGTAATGAACTTCACATTTATAATTATACCATTTTGTGGTCTAGTTTGATAAACCATCAAAACCATGAAAATACTAATATAATATATTATTAAAGCATTGTACCATATATCTTTTCAGTAATTTAAAATTCGTTAGCTTATAACAACTGATATTATTAAATCATTCAATCGTCATAATTATATCTCAGTTGTCAACTGGCCTAAGCAATGGTGATTCCAATAATCGCTAAGCTGACAACGAAACTATAAAAACTTAATATTAGGGTCCGAAAAAATAATTGACCCCTCGCAGATCAAAAAACCATTTAAAACACCAAACTGAAAAGGGGTAATAAAAACCATCTCCCTTTCCGATTGACACTTGAGATAATCCGATTTACATTTAACTAGGAACCATCGATTGTACTGGAGAGGTATACATTTTGAAAACATGTTACAAAGGGTTGTCAAAGAAAAATATAATTTTACAATTGTTTGACCATCACTAAACGAAGCACCAACAAAAAGGAGAAAAGCAATAAAAAATCATAATTAAAACTCCAATATGTTTGATGGTATCCAGCTGTGAAAGGACACACATACGACCAACCCCGACCGCCAACTGACAAAACAATTTCAATTTTGGTTTCCAACAAATAAAATCGAATTTTTTTTTACAATTTGAAAAATGATATGAAAATGTCATTATATTAGTAATGAAGCGAAGGAGAGGGATACCCTAGAGCACTGACAATTATTTACCGTGTTCAACAATTGTTGTCCAGGACTCGACGCAATTTGGCTGAAAGGATGTGCCACGTTAATTGTGCTATTTTGTGGACAGGCACAGCGGGCGGAATGAAAACCCCGGGCTTGGACTCAAACTCAGAGACCCAGACAAAAAAAGGGTCCACGGTAGTCGCTCATCGATCATATTTCATGCCCTCTCCTTTTGTAGCCAGTTGGGAAACCCTTATTCATTCTTTTTATCTATTTTTGCGTGGGTTGAAGTAACTCCGAGCGGAAGGGGTTCAGTGGGATTATTTTATCCTTGTTTGAGGCATTCCACATGATGAGGAGGGTGTTACTCTGCCCTACAATACCGATGATTATGATGTATGACTGTCTGTAGACTCGGTCACCATTTTCCTTTTTAGTTTTGCTTCACATAAAATGCATATATTTTTTGTAACTTTTCGCCAAAAGTCAAATTTCTGTCTCACATACTTTATTCGCCGGAATTTTTCTCTTCGTCATTAGATATATCATCAATCAAAGAGAATATTTTCGTGTGTGCGATTTGACGACACATCATCAATTTCTATTGTTTGAACCATTTTTATGAATATTCATAGTTTTTTAGCCATGTCCTGTCCGAGCATTTTTTCATCTATTGTATTTGTTTATTCGTATTATGTTATTTATGATTTTTTTTCTTTCCTGCTGAGTCACATTTTTTTGCAATATTTTTTAATGACGCTGCAGGTTGGCATGAGAGGGGTAAGGAAACCATCATTGTAGGTATATAGTTTTATAGAATCGCATTTGACTTGCATTGCTTGTTGTTTTTTGTATTTAAAAATAATATTATAAAATGTTGCACTTTACAAATCAATAGCTTCGACAAATTCCGGTTTAAGACAGGTATTTCTTAATTTTCTGTTTTCATTTGGTGCCGCTTTGTTCTTTTCCAACTCCTCAATGCGAAATTTATTTATGTATTTAACTATGTAAATTCATTTTCATGTGGTCTATGGAGAGGAATTTTTGTTTTAAGCTTATTAGTTTGCTGGCAGTAATGCTAGCGAACGATCCTAATTAAGCACCTGACCAAATGACATTTGAGTCAAATCTAAACCCAAGCCCGGAAACCCTAATACCCACTAAGCCCCGAGGCTGGCAGCACTTCCCACCATAAATGTCATGGGCAGAAAAATATGAGCTGGCAAGTGTGGAGCAGCTCCCTATATACGCATCATAAACTGCGGCAATAACAACAAACGGTGGAATATATCAACTAATCCTCATGACCAGGGACGCAAGCTGCACTTTGCTAAGAAAACACAGGGCATGGTAACAATAACAAGGACACACCCAAAAATGCAATGAAAATATTTTGACAGAGGCAGACGAACAGGGTGACAAAACGAAGGAAGAGCTGCCTTTGATGTCCCTGCGGGGAATTTTGGCCCCCGATTTTCCTAGCCAATTAGCAGCACGCCTTGAGAAAGGCACAGGTGGTGGTCCTTTTCCTCCTTTCCACCTTTTATTTCCACTAACCAAATTAGAGACAATTAAAATGAGAGGCCACGATTGTTCGGCAACGATTAGAGCTGCATGCGTGACTGTGGAAAATTATTTGCATAATTTGACAGTTCATCTTTTGATTGGGCTGCGGCGGCGGTAACCTGAAACCAAACCACAAACAGCAGTCTGGACAAAAAATATTCGTTAATTTGAAAACATAAAAATTAATGCGAAAATGTTGTACGCAACAGCCAGGCGACAATGAAACTACATAAATTCAATTAAATGTGACAAACGAACGAAACCGAAAAAACGGAAGCCCAAATGAAATGAGAAAGAGCCCAACATTTTTAAATGGTAAAAAAAGAAATGGAAAAGGTGGGTTAAATTACTAAAAATGTAATAAAATGTTTGTCGTAAATAATTAAGCAGAGCTCTCTCGCTTGGTAGGACTTTTGACGAGAAAACATGGCGAGACGATGACAGGTCTGCGTGTGTCAAATTAACAAATAAAACAAAAGAGATATGGGAACTTTATTTTATGGAATAGCCCCTTCATAATATTTTAAAACGAGAATTTAAATAATAGGAAAGGATAAGTCTTTGGTCAAACTTTATAGTTTTTGGTTTGAGAATTTTAAAACAAACTTAACTTTATTTTAATCTTCCAGATAAAAACTTATTTTTCTTAAACATCTTCCGTAGATGCTCAATTATTATTGATGTCTTGTTAGCACTAATACCTAGTAATTGAAATATTTAATAAATAACAAGAAATGAAGGCGAACCTCGGTGACTGAAGCTTAGAATACCCTGGCAGACCAGTTGCCTTCAAACCGTTCTATAGTTTGTATGGAAGCTATAGAATAAGTGTTCCTATTTTCATTTTCCAAATTGGTTCTTATCTCTAAGAAAAGTATACTGTCCCAAAATTAAGTATATTGAAACTGATGGACTAATATGCCTAGAAACAGACAGACGGACATACGACCATGGCTAGATCGACTCGACTGGTGATGCTGATCAAGGATATATATACTTTATAGGGTCGGAGATGCCTTCTTACCGCGTTGCAAACTTCTGGTCAAAATTATAATACCGTCTGCAAGGGTGTAAATATGTTTTTTTTTTTTTATGCTTATATATCTAAATAAAAGACTCATTTTTTATTACAGTTTCTATGAATCCTTTCTGGTTTTAAGGCTCATAACTCATACATTATAAGTGGTAACCAAACTGATCCCGAAACCTATCCCCTTCGCCTTTGTTCTACTTTCGCCAAAATAAATTCTACAACATTCTCAACACACCCACAGGGGTATTGCCTAAAAGCTCAGACCATGGAAACGTTTACTTTGTAGAGGGCAAAAACGAGTCATAAATAGTTAATTACACAACATTTCATAAATCACACAAAGTGACAAAGCAGTAGTCAACAGCCGAGACTCGTTGACTCCTTACTATCAGAGGATACAGGACTCCTTACCGTACCCCTGAAATCTTGCTCCACTGACGAACTAAAATTCCAAAAGGCAAATCAAATTAAGTGGCAAATAACTTACACGAGCACATACGATACAACTAAATACACTGAGGAAAAAGCTAATAATAACAAAAGTGATATAAAACGTGGTTTTGAGAAACTAAATTAAAAACTACATAAATATTTGACAATTTATATTCGATAAGATATATGCACTATTTAAAATTTTATGCACACATAAAAAGAAAATGTAATGCTACCTACTATTATAATTACATATTTTGACTGTTCGAAAAATAATATTTAGTTTTAAAATGCAGAGAAAATGTTTAGATGTTTTTTTAAAATGATTTAGATTGTTTTGTCCGTTTTTTATTTTATTTTTTGCGCTGACAAAATTATTTAATCTATTGCATTAATGCTTTGTTTATGTGCATCCTTTAAAAGACAGACAGCCATTGAACCATCAACACAACTCTGTTTATGAATAGTTTAGGATGGCTGAGGGCTCCGAGATACAACAGACAACGGAGCTGATCTGTGGCTCATTCGCATGCTGCCTGCGGTTGCACTTAATTTAATTGGTAAATTTTAAAACCACGTCACTTAAGTGAAAGCCAGCCCCACAGATACAGAACAGAAACATAGCTGCTAGTAAATGGATTAATGTTTACTTTTGTTCCTCTACAAGAGTTACAGGAAATTGCAATTTTTCTACCCAAATCCAAAAAAAAAGGACAAGAAAAGGAACGGAACGCAACGGCAGACAACAAGTCAACAGATTGGACTCGGCAACCTCATTTTGGCCTCGGGTTAATTGACTGCAGGAAGGAGAAAGATACGAAAATTAAGGTTTGGGGGATGAAATTGAGATATAAAGGGAACGAATCCTTTTTGGACGAACGTTAGGAATAACTAATCATAGGGTTGGGTAATTTAGGAGTAAATGGTAGGGGTCAACTGCCTGTTACTCATTAATTTCAATAGGAAAAAGTTGTAAGTTATAATTTTATCAAAGTCTTATTTATCTGTGAATCATATGTAAAAAAATTCGGATATATACACTATTATCATCATCATAAATAATTAATTTGGATATTTTAATTATAAAACCTTAAACATGTTGATATTGTACATACGAATTGTTTAAAGATAAATTAATCACATTAATTTATGTACATTTTTCCTACCTTTAGATTTGTGTCGATCTATCATACCCTATAATTGTTGGATACATTGAGCAAACTGGACGCTTACAGTTAGTAAATATTAGGCAATATAAGACAAACATATGTGTTCGTAAACGGGTTATGAAATCCTTTCAGTTGCGGAAGCTAACCAGTAAAACACAAACGCCAGATAAATATAAAAAAGTGTTGTAATCATCCATTGATTTATCAACGTCTTGTCTGGTTTCCATCTCAACTCGATTCAATTCAATAAAGTGCTCAACTTCGTTCTGCAACTTAAGGAAATACTCCAGAAACAACCCTACTCAAACTCAACTTATAAATAAACGTTTAAATCCTCATGAATGCTTACAGTTGGCTTAATGTTGGCTGGGGCAAAAGTTTTGCGCTTTTGTTTCTAGCCAAATTTCTATTTTTTCTACACTCCCTGCCTGGGAGCTCGGTCGTAAGTTTTTAGTGTTATTGCTCCCATGGACAACTAGCAAGGCGGATTCGGATTCTGAATTCGGGATCCAAGTGCGTTGTAATAGTTGTTGCCACTTCATCTGCTTCATCTTTATCCCCCAGTTTCGATTCGAGTTTCAGTTCCTCATCCTTTGGGCTGCCGGCTTATTTCTTTTGTTTTGCGTAATTATCATTTGAACGCATTTGGCTTAAGTGTCCTTTTTGACATGTTTATAAGATGATGTTCTGGCCTCTCCCGCTCTTTCTGTATATGTTTATTCTTGATTGGCTTCTAGCTCAGAGAAGTTCCTGCCACTTGATGATGACTATATCGATAATGTGATCTGATGAGTCCTTGTCATTTTTGTGCCATACGATTATGGCCAGAGAGCACTTTGGCAGATCTTTGATAGGATTGAATGGAGCAGGAAAAGTTAATGAAGTGGCGATAATCATCGCCAGAAAATAATAAATGGGTTGGGCTGGAGTAATATTAAGAAGTAGGAAATCTTTAATATTGAATTCAACTATGTTATAGAGTGCGTTTTCCTTATATTTAGTTAAACTAATTCCTAATATATCTGATTGGTATTAACACCACTGGATATACTCCATGAAATAAATAATAAGCTTATACATTATTAAACGTCTTAAGAAATATTTAATTAATATCGATATAACTTCAATTGGTATGAATTCACATTTTAATTTGAAATTTATTTCAAAATTTACATTTTGAAATTCACAGAATGTAATTTTGTAAGGCCTATGAATCTGATTTTGCTTTGGAACTTCAGAGACCATATAATTATATTTTAAATGAAACTAAACATTTACTTCAATAATTGTACTCCTTAAACGATATTTATGCACACAAAGTATTTTTCCGACTGATCCATAGTGATTATGAGCAAAAATTCACAAAGTCGCAAATAGGAGAAACAAAAGAATTTCATTTCAACTCCTTAATAGTGGAGTCCAATGGTCAGTTCCTTCATACATCGAGTTAATCTCCTGAACAGAGAAAATTCAAAGGGAGCTGGGCATAAAATATCCTTGTTTATTATCTGGTTTAGACGATTTTATTGAGCAACTTCTCCGCATATAAATGTCCAGATTAGCGGCTGACAAACAAAGAGACGAAAAGATTGACTTGGGGTGAGAAGTGCCATATAATTTTTAGCATAATTATTGCGTTTGTTCTCTTTACGATGTGAGCCAGACATGGAACCTTCCCTGGTAGTATTCGAAATTCTACTATCAACACAGTCAAAAAATTATAGTATCCTGCAGCATTAGCGGGAGCATAAGCACTAAAAATAGTGCGTATCGTTACATTCCATCAATATAACAATAATTGTTATGATTATTGTGTTGTATTATTATTTTTTCATCTTACGCCAATGTCTATGAAATCATCTTTTTATGGGGTCACCGCAGCCGACAGTTCCCCTAGCAGGCCGTTCGCCATTATGGTTATGGCAATTTGTCTGTGGACATAACAATGTCTTGGGGTTTGTGTGTAAAATACTCTCGGTAACAGTTGCCCAACACGCATCGATAAGTTATTTACCCAGCATCCCAACTTCCGCCCCCTCCCTTCTCTCAGACGCCTCTGCAAATAGGATTTCATGTAAAAGCTTAGCGTCAGTTGCTTAGCTGGCCCATAAAACATGATATACGGTGCAAGTTATTTGGCCAAAAAGGATTAGCCCATGCCGCAAGTGATAAATGGCCGTTGCAATGCTATTTGCTTAGGTTACGCTCAAGTTTATTTCGGGGCATAAAATCAACCAAAAACATTTGCTTTTAATTAAATACTGTGTGTTTGTACGATAGGAAAGACTACCAGGGGGAATGGTCTCGAGCGTGATGAATGTAATCTTTGTAATCATCATAAATAAGCGATTGCCTTTCTTTAACAATGGATCATGTATAACGTATTTTACGATGACAGGTTTTAATTATAGAAAATATTTAATAGTTTGCTTATGCTTCCAACCAAAAAAATCATCTTCACCTCTTTAAAATCATCTTCAAATCATTTTATTTACCATAGATATCATTATAATTTTTTTATTAGTTCTCAAATTTCCAATATAATCAATAATAATTTGTAATCGATTTCATTTAAAATGAATTGGAAATAGCTTGAAATTGAAAAAAAAAATGAAGAAAGGAATACCCTTGCAGACCAGTTGGCTTCGATCGCTTGTATGGCAGCTATTGGATATAGTGGTCCGATTTTGATAATACTTTTAGGATAGGTTAAAATAGTCATTTAATAGTCCTGTCTAAAAAACTAATTAAATATCAAATTTGTTTCCACTTTTTCCTAATCGTTCCAATGGACGGATATGGCTAGATCGACGCGGCTGGTTAAACCTGAAATTACTATTTATAATGATACGGAAAATGTTTAATCTCTTGCCATTCATGTATTTAAGTTTCTTCTCTTGTTTCTTAATATAACTTTGAACATCTACAACGTCTCTTCTTTTTATCCTGTTTCTTTTGCAAATCCTTTTTCGTTCCGCTCATAAAGTTAACCAACAATTTCATTTCCAAAACGGGATATCAACAAACCATAGAAAATCCTGGGTGCAGCCTTCAAGGAAGGACCTACGAAAACCATAACGAATGATTTTCCAAAAATGCGATCGCTTCGCTTTCTAAGAAACACATGGCTATTTTTTTCTGAATTGACTTTGTTGCGAATTTTATTGGCCCAGGAGAAAATCCCAGGGAGAACAATGAAAACTCACAAAGCAAACTGTGGGCAAAATACACAACAATGGAAACAAAAGATTCAAAATATTTCTGAAGGTAAATGAGGGTTGCATACCCAGAACCACCTTGAAAGTTGCCTCTGCCTGATTAGTGTAAATAATGATCAGTCCTTTGGCTTGGGCCTGCCTAATAAAAAGAGTCAACAGCAGCTCTTTGTTCCGCTAAACTGCCAATAAAAACTAAAACAAAGTTATTTCCATAATAGCCAAAAATAGGGTCTGACACTCAAATTGTCACAGAGCGCGTCAAATTAACAACAAAGTGGCTTGTGCAATCGTAAAACGAAAACAAAAACTCAAATGCTGAAGATCCTTTCGCACGCATAAAAGAAGCCTTTTGCGCAGCTGTCAAAATTGACATTATCGCATGACAAATGTAACAAGTTGTTGCCCATCGCCAGATATTTGTATTCCTTATTTCATTTTGACAAAAAAAAATCCAAAGGAAGAGGCTCTCATTGAGCTAATAAAGTGGCTTTACTTGGATATTTTTATTACCGCACACAAAAGGAAGACCAAATGCAACTCTTCCACAGGACTTCGTCAATTGTCACCTTTGAGCGCATAATTTAGGGTTAAAAAATGGTAAACTTTTGATGACTTTTTTGACGGGCATGAGAAAACATTTTATTGATACACTGTGGCGCAGTTAAATATTATTTTTGGGAAAGAAAAAGTTAAATAAAAGTGCGTAAGATTTGTATATTCCCGTGAGAAGTAGAGTTAGAGTTCGATTAAGTTAGATTAGTTTAATAAAATGTAATACTTTCACTTTCACTGTTAAATGTTTTTAAGTGTGTTCAGAATACTGAATATTATTGTGTTCTTAACTCTATTCAGGATCCATTAACAATCTCGTTTCCTGGTCATTATCATCTTTATCGTTACACTTAACTTCCACACAAAATACACAAACCAAAAGCATAGCTGAACATCGGTCATTCTTTATTAAACGTTACCACATTAACTTGTAGCTGATAGAACATCCAGAATCTATCAGCGGACGGTTAAAAATGATGCATAAATAATAACGTGGATGATTTTTTACTGGCTCTCATCGATTGATTTTCCCCGGGGCTGTTTTTCGTTAGTTATCACTCAGAATTATGGCAGCAATAAAACATTTTTCCGGCTGGCCATCCGCTACTCATCGTCCTTTTTCCCATCCTGTCATTGCCGGCACACTTTCCCATTTTTTCTTGTCACTTTTCCCCTCAATTCCATTGTGTTTATTTTTTGCGTCACTTTTCCGAGTCGCCTGTTTTTTGTGTTTATCAAATTTGATTTGCAGCTATTTCTTTGCCATTTTCCATGTGTGCGCTGCCCTCACCCAATCATCCTCATCAGATTAGTTTTGTCAACTAGACTCGCCTAATGTTTAACCATTTATTTAAATGTCAGCAAGTTTTTTCCCTCTTTTGTTTACTATTTTGTTTGCCTTTCGTGGCTTTCCTGGAGCAGATGGAGCGTTAGCTTATCGACAACATGGTTTAGTTTCAGGAAGCCTACAGGAAACTCAACCTAGTAATTTACATTAATGATTTACTTCTTTTCATTGATTTTCATACCCGCTCTTATGGAGTGAACGTATTGTATTGTATTCGCTGCTATAGAAACTAAGGTTTTCCCCAATAACCGATATTTTTAAAGATAATAGATCAATTTGCACATTAACCACTCTTAAAAGTTACACATATTTATTCCTTTTATGTATAGTGACTATTCGCAATAAGGGATACATCTTCGGCTTTATAAAGTATATATATATTATTGATCAGAATCACTAGCCTAGTCGATGGAGACATGTCCGCTGTCCATGTGTCGGTTGCTATGCAAACTAGTCTCTTAGTTTTTAAGATGTCGGGCTTAAACAGGAATGTTAGGAAACATTATGTTATGACTATTTTACCATATTCTAAACGTATCATTAAGCATAAATCTAGTGTTTTTCAAGAAATTTAATTCATTCTTGAGAAATAAAGTTTGCATAAACGGCTTTTATCCGTTTTAGAAAATTAAAAAACCAAAAATCGGTCTACTTTATCCTATAGCTGCCATACCCAATTTATTTCCCATATGATGTCGATACAAACAAGAAAGAAAGACCAGCTTTGTGGCCCAAAGCTTAGAATATCCTTTGCTTTTAAACCGCTTAATCGTTCTTATGACAGCTATAGCTTTAACATATCTCCCATTCTAACACGCACGAAAATTTCGAGTAATAACCTCTGGGCTACTGAGAAAAATATACTTTTAAACTTTAAAGAAATATTGAAGTAAAATTCAGATCAATAGTAATAATTAATATTTGTATCAATGTTTCTACTACGCGAATAGTAAAAATTACGAATAGTAAAAAAACATCATCGAAAATAGTCAAATTGTCGTTTTATTTATTGTATATTATATTATTAGTTCCTGTTTAGTCCAGTCGAGTTTAAAATCAGTAGGCTTAAATCGATATATGTATCTTTCACAGCCGATCCAAACGTCTATACTTACCTCCTTTTTTCAGTAAGTATTTATTAGCAAAAGCTACACAAATTGAAAACCATATCTTGTAAACTTTTTCCCTAAATCGAATGTAACACTCAGGACTTTGACGATAATCAAAAATTTAAATTGAAGTAAGGCAAGACATGCACTTTGTTCCAAATAATGGCCAATTGAATTTACTCTACCATAATTGATGGGCAAATAAATTACCTATGCAATATTCCCAGAGCTGATACCTTACTTAATTGAAAGAGTCTGAAACGAACAACGATTAAATGTTGTAAAGCTAATTCAGAATGATATCAAATATTTTCACCATACTCTTGCCTTGGGCTAAGGAAACGCCAGCAAGTCACGCAATTTGTTTTAAATTACCTGAAGCTTCGAAAATAGAAAACAAATTACGTTGGTCTCGGAGGTGCAATCCATTAAAACTCTTAAAATGAAAACAAACTTAGGGGGTATGTTAAAAATATGCGAAACAATAATACTGAAATAAATGTGCAATAAAATAGTATTGCATATTATCTAATCAATTTTTAGGTCTCATGCATATGTAAGAAAGGTAACTAAAACTTTGAGTTCTGTTGTATATAAAATTTCTTGCTCATTGCAAACTTACTGCCAGAAATCAAATATCTCATATAAATCTAAAAGACCATATGTGGGAAGAAAAAGCACTTTAACCAGACGATAAACAAGCGCAATTAATAAAGTTAGCAGCCAGCTCTGACCTCTTGCCCATTGAGTAAGTGAATGAAGTCGGAAGCTAGGACGAGAATTTACAGCACGCGCAGCGCTGAGGACAGGACCCGGAAAAAGAACACACATGGCCAGGACACGCTGAAAAATTGAAGTGAATGCAGCTAAACAATGGCACGGCAGCAGCGAAATTTATGGCCAAGCATTTTGGCCAGAATGCGATTGCACCGCATGACTAACGTACACTTATGAGATTAAGTTTAAAGTCCTGGAGTCCTGTGGCCCTGTTGCGATGGCAGTTAAGGCCACAAAGAGGGCTGTGCGACATTTGTTCGGCGTTTGTTTCAATTAGCGGCGACTTTGCCTCTTCACAGCGATTTGCACAAAATATTCATTGAATATTCCAGGCAGTGAAAGAATGAAGCGGATTTCCCTAAGCCGTCAAAGTTGCCACCCAGGCGCAGACAGCTCATTGAACCACAAAATAAAGCATATCATAATAATCACATCGTAATATGCAGTCGTGGCACTAATGCGAATTACCTAAGTCCATCCATCCAAGGATCGCTGTTGGAAGGTGAGGGCTGGCGTCCTGGTTGAAGTCCTTGGTAAGATGGCGCCGCCTACTCAGTCAGAACTTTCCCAGCGGGTGGGCGTCGCATTTCCATTGTTCCGAACGCCTTTTTGCCACTTTGATGCCGTTCCCGGACAGCTTCTGACAAAAAATGAGAAAATAAATTTTTGGTCATGCAGGCCCTAATAAGGCATATCCACTATATTATCCAGTCAAAAATAAAGATACAAGTATAAGCAGAGATGTGGACCCTTCAATTTAAATTTGATAAGACGGTTAATTATCGAAAAAGTGAATATTAAGATACCAATTAAAAAAATATGTATTAGTATAATCAAAAAATACAACAAATTGAAAAGAGCGCTACTCGTTTAAAAAGAAAATATGATGTTATTAATGTCTATAAAAATATATTTCGTTTAAAATATATACAATGCATGATGAATAAATTTACTTAGTTGCTTTTCATCTATGGTACTTCTAAGATATATCCCCCCAATATCCTGTTTATAGTACCCACTAGAGGCTTAAGAGTAATACAAGTTCGTTGTACAAAAAACTGAACTTCAAGTTTTGTTTGTCGCGCTTAAATCCGTCTAAGCATTTTTCTGCAAAAAGCGCAGCTCATGAACAGAGAATTTCCGTTTTAGCTGAACTAAGCAGAAATATGTTTCTACTCTTACTTACTTACATAACCAAGCAAATCTCTATTATCATTAAACAGAAAGGCGAAAAAGCTTTGATGTATGTGAGAAGTGAATAACTAGACAGGGCTTGAACAGGGGGAGATACAGTTGTCCAGGAAAATTCTTGGCAAGTCTATCTACATCTCATTCCTTATTCCCAGCCATGCCTAAGCCAATTTAATTCGCAGCCTTGGCGGCGCCAAGGATCGTAAATTAATGAAATCGCAGAGCAACTCGAATCCGGTTCGTATACGCCACATATTTATCCAGAGTTGACCAGGCCAAAACCCTTATAAATTCCGCTTATCGCCGATTTGTTGTTGCCGTATTGTGGGCGGTGTGGGAAATATGACCGAAATGCATGCAACAAACCCAAAGGCGAGGAATCCGAAAAGTAAAAAACGACAAACCCCGAACCATTTGCAGTACGTAATTTGTCCTGGCCGTTTACTCTTCTGCTATCCTGTTTCGTAGGCAGCCAGTCCAATTTATGCATTTTGGCCATTGTGTCTGCGTTGCCGACATCGGCGTCCGGGGTAATAAACTTTTGCCGCGACAAATTTAACAAATTATAGAAAAGATTACGTGTCACGGCTAGCTTTGGATTTACCCGTTGTTTTCCCGAAAAGTTAGCTTAAGAAATTTAAGCCATTTATAGCCAATGAAAGTTGGTTCAGGTAGTATGTAAACATTAATTAGCAGACATTTATTTTCAGGTTTGTGAATAACCAATTCAGAATGTAATAGGGATTAGGGATTATTCACATGGTTCTATAACTCAATTCTCTCTTTTGATGGCATATTAGGTTAGTGCGGATGTAAGTTACATAGAGAATAAGACATCAGAGACTTCCAAAATTACGCAAAGTGTGGTCGGTGTGGTCACAAAACAAATCTTTATAAAAGAGGAATGCAACAACTAAATTATTCTGCAATAAATTAACAAATGTTTAATGCTTTAGAATATTCACCGCCTTTCCCTTTTGAATTAGCGAATGTTCCTTGAACGGGAATGAATTTCTACTTGATTTGCTGTAACTTACTACAGATTTAGCAACCATTAGCAATGACCATATTAAACTCAACTCAGACATAACAGTTTGAAGTGGCCAATTTTTTTGGTCATTAGTCCGGTTTTCCTATAAAGCCGTAACTCTTTCCTTAGTCTGAATTTATTTCCATTTCCGCGCTTCACTCTTTTGGCTCATTTGCGGTAATTAAAATTTAATTTGGCTTTCGTCATCTGTTCAAATTTAATTGACATTAGCGCAAACATTTCCAAAAATATCCGCAGGAGCCCAGAACATTACCAAAAAAAAACCGAGGAAAGTTGCTAGAAGGAGTCTCTGCAATCCGTCAAGCCATTAAAACAAAGGCAAAAGCAAGTTCAAATTGGGGTTAGAGGGTGGATCAGAAATGTCTCTACAGCAGGGCATAAATAAACCTGCGCCCATATTTTATGACCATTTTCCCACAGCACTTCTGGCCATAAAAAACTATAAAAACTAAACGTAAATAATTCCATCGGTAGGAGGTTGAAAGAAAAGCGAGCTGATTTTTCCAGAGCTGGTTTCCTTCCGAGCTTTCCTCCGTCGCCTCTGCGCGCTTTTTCCCCATTAATATTATTATTTTTGTCTTTTTTCCATTTTCCATTTTTTATTGGGTTCGCTGGAACTTTGTCTTTTGCATGTGTTGGCATTTTGCTGCGGGAGGCGGCGAAAAATTTCGCGTGACAAACGAGAATTTTATGGCTTCCGTTGACCTGAGCCATATCCTGCGGTTCACTTGCCGAGTGTCCTCCATCCTTTGTCTCTTGGTTTTTCTTTTCTTTTCGAGTTTGGCTAACAGTTGTCATTGCCATTAAAGCCATAATATGGGACGATGTGATTGCACTCTTTTTGGTTCTCGCGCTGATGGAAATGTGGCTAAGGTCCTGTTGCTGCTCCTTTTCGTTCCTTGTGCCATAAAATGAAGTGTAAATATTTAATGTGCGCTTTCGTGCATGGCGTGCAGAGTTTCCTGCTCTTTATATTTTCGTCCTATTTCGTCCTATACTAGTTGGGTATTAGTCTCCAAACAATGGCCAGTTGATCGAACTCCACTAATGAAAGAAATATATACTCGTACCTTGGAAAACTTTGTACTCCTTTAACAAAAAATGAGTACACATTAACAATTTATTTTGGGCGGAGTTGTGGAGTACATTGGTTTTTGAATATATTTGTTTAACTTTGAAATACTTCAAACAAAACAAGAACGTTTCAATGTATCCGAAAGAAAGTAAAAAAATAGTTTTTTGGGTGAATTTATTCATGTAAAACGCTAAATCAATACAAAAACACATTTAAATATATTTCACTTTACCAAATTAGTGAAATAAAGGTTTGGCCAATACAATGAAAAAATATTTCAATTTCACAAAAAAAAGTAATATCCAAATACAACGATGTTTGTATCAATTGAAATATTGAAGCAAATATTTCCAAAAGCCCAAAAAGATTATCATTTACATATCTCGCACATTTTTGCCCAAAAAATAAACAATTTTTTAAACTTTGGCGAGTAGGGGTGGAGGCTTACCCCCGAAGAGGGTGGCCAGATAAATGTTTACTCAACTGTGTTGAAAAACAATTTTGCCAAATGGTTGAGAGGGAGATATCCAGTAAAAATGCGAGCAAAAGTAAGTAGACCTCGGCAAATGTCATGTGTCAGTGTCAAAAGAATTGCTTCGGAGATGGACAAGGGGGAACAAAGGCGGAAGAGGAGGGGAAAGTGTCAACACGAGTTCATCAGTCAAATGAGTTGTCTCCGTGATCTCCTCGCCAATCTGTCGCATGTGAGCCTGCTGCTGCGTTGAGTGAGACTTTTTGGCGGCAACCCTCCTCCGTAGAGTGTGTCTATGCTCCTGTGACCTACATTTTATCTACACTGGGAGATATTGAAAGCCTACTGTGCTCGCCAAATTAGGTTTACTTTTAAAACTAAGTGTCCAAGGACTATTTAAAAAAAAATGTTTTAAAATGTAATACTATAAACCATAACAGATACATTTATTCTCCATTAAAGTCTTAAGAAAAAATAAATTGTAATAAAACTTCTTATCATTTTTAATTTGCTGCATATTTTATATTTGACTTATTTTGGAAAACGAATATTGTCCATTTGAAATAAAAACGATATTCTAACGCCACGGAATTTGCAGTGTAGTTAGACTCATGTGTGTCTTGTTGTTTCATCCTTAATGTTTATTAATGCTTTTCACCCTTGGGTTCAGGGAGATGGAGAACTTCAGCAACACGAAAACACTTTCGAGTTGAAGGTGGCAAAAGAAAACAAACACGTGGTCTATAAATTGAATCGTTTAATTAGCCTGATGGCTTAGAAATTGAGCGTTCAAGAGAGTCAATTGATGAGCTACCAGATTGGGAGGTAACACAAGAACACACAAAAGAACTTTAAGTTGGTAACTTTTAATCAGAGTCTTCAATGTGAATCTAATCGAGTTGAAGTTCGAATTCCATCCCCTCGAAATATTTCCATTTGTTACACCCCAGTGAACGGGTTCAGCGATTAATCGAAGAAGAACGATTTTTCCATTTTGTTGGTTTCTAGTCGCCGGATTCATTTTAATTACAATCCAAATTTGCTGGCTGGCAAATGAGCGCGGCACTTGAAATTCTGCGCTTGATGGGCACCATGAAGTTGCAAAATATTTGATCAAGTGTTTGGCATTTTTTCTATGCTTTTTCTTTCTTATTTTCCAGGGGCTGCAAGTGAAAGCTGCGGAAAAAGAGGAGTGTACGGGAAAATCTGAGGACACCAAGTAACTTCTTTTGCGCGAATTCATTCAGTCGAGGCTTAATGAACGGTCTTGGCAGGGGATCCGCCTTTGGTTCGGTACTTGTTGTTGATACAACTCATTAGACGCAAACGAATGCGTACTCAAGTGGGTTTGCCGGTACAGTCCGCCCTCATTTTGCACACCGCCCCGCCCCAGCCCAAAGGGGTCTGCAACTTCATGTTTAGCGATCTGAATCCGGGGAAGGTGAAGACTCTCAAATACTAAGATGGATGGGGAGGCTGTAGCTGTTCAATTCGAGCTTCTAAAACCGAGTATCTCCCTTTGTTTAAATTTTAAGTGATATAAGTTAATTGCGTTAAAGTCTCATACAAATTGACTAATTTAATTGTTTTTTTGCAGAACATATTCATTTTGGTTGTTGTAAAAGCATATGAATAAATACCAAATGATAAACTAAACAAACAAGAAAAAACTAATCAAAAACTCCAGTTTGTTTATCTTAATATGACGCATTCTATATTTCAAACATGTCCTCCTTCCCTTTAAGCCACTTCCACACCATAGCCAGAACGAATGCGGGAAATTTTTTTTAATTGAATTAAGCATTATGGCCTAAGTAAACAAACTCCCACAATCCCCGTGAAGAAGTTCATTACTAATCCGCTACCGAAGATAAACTCAAATATTGTCTGCGGGCGAAAAAATAACAAATTTTTAATCAAAACAAGAACAGAAAAAAGCCGGGAAAGCATTCAGACAACTGCAGCACTTTGGCAGCTTAGCGTGGCATTTGGCTAAAAGGAAAATAAACAAAGGGAAAACGAGGAGCGAAAGCCAGACAATTTATTAAGCCAAAATTAAAGAAAATTCACAAGAAACAACTGCGTAACAAAAAAATCCTAAAAGACCGGATAACAAAAGCGCGTCAAAGGATCAAAGGTAAAAAAAAAGTATGAAGTGAACATATTTGGGAGAAGGAGCTAAGACAACCTCAAGCCTAAACAAACATGGCCAAAAGTGAGCTGCAGCTAAGGCAATTTTAGAAGTGCCAAAGCAAATTTAAGCGGAAAATGCTAATAAGCTCGTCGCTGGTCAAGAGAGATGGGAGAAGCCTGTTGGCAAGGGCTGCGGGTGATTCAACCCTTTTTCGGTGACTGACAGTAGACCGCGAACGTTTAATTCACGCGTAAAATCCAAATTTTTTCAATCATCTCCCGATGAGCCACAAAATATTTCAGCAATTTAAGCAGCTTTCATTCCAAGGGGGGTGCAGTTCGCGTAAAATTCTTAATTAATAATCTGTTGCAAAGCCAACCCTTTCGGGGCTGTGTAGTCAATTGAAAATTTTGCATTCCGGCCATGAGCCGTTCGAAATCACTTTTAAAGCCGTTGTAATTAAGCAGCCTCAACAGAGAGCTGGTTGGGGGTAAGTTGGGGGTCGCGGCTTTATGACATGTTTATGAATTGCTCTCTTGCCGCAATATCCATTGAGGAGTTAACCTCTGGAAAGCCGCAGCACAGGGGCCAAAGTCAAATGTCAATAGTTGCCGGAGTAGGGGAAAGGGATTGTTCAGATCCCCACAAAGTTTGACGCGCGAAATTAAATTTGGAATTTTGCTTGAATTTAATATTAATTAGTCGGGCGTTTGTGTTTTGGTTATGCAAATTTCGAGTTGCTCATTTCGTTCATTCTGGAGATTGTATATTAATTAACCCAAAAGTTTGAAATTGGTATGTCTACCCGTTGGGAATTGTTAAATCAATAACGTACAAATTTTGTATGTTTATTGGAAAGAATATGTATTAAAGAATGCTGTTCCTTTGAAATTGTTAACTTCATTTTGATGTAAATATTATTTCATATAAGGTTTCTTATAGACACTGAATATAAAAAAGAAATTTGTGTTACAAAAAAATTTGCTAACTATTCTAGAGTATTAAATACAAAAATTCGCAAATAAACAATAATCCTCTTAATTAAATGAGTTGAAACATAATGGAAAAAAACCTGCCAATGGAAAAGTCAGTGTGCATTAATAATTTTAAATTTGAGCCCGACACTTGTTACAATTTTAAGGCCAATTCGGCTGGAGGATGTTTGCACATCCCGATATTAATAATCCGCTTATAAATGCCATATTCCATTTAGATGAGAATTTTTCCACATTTTCCACATGAGCGCCGTTTGAAGCTGTTACTAGTTGCCCCCGGGGGTGGTAATGATTCAGAAACCTCCGTAGACAAAGAATAGTAGCTAAGCTTGTTAATAGCCAGAGGATAGAAGGGAGAAAAGAAACCAGAGCGAGTCGTTAATGTGACATAATTGAAAATCAAAACTAAAGCACTTAACTTTGATTCAACATAACGAAATGCACAAAAAGTTGAACATATGTAAGACGGGTTTTGGGTTGGGTTTTCGAAATGAGTCCAATTTCGGGGATGGGCGAACCCTAAATGACAACTTAACTGTCAACCAGTTCAAAATCTAATTTCCAGTTCCGGTTACAAGTGAAATCGGCCAAAAGGTAGTTGGGTTAATAGAGAGCGATTCAGATGAGTTTCAATTAGGCAAATGCCACGATGAAACTCCTATTTTGTGCCGACACTTATTGATTGAAGTTGTGTGAGGGTATCGTCGATATTTCACCGTTCAGCCAAATGTCATAGTTCCTCGGATTACAAAAACATTTTGAATGCTAATTGCTTGTGATCTTTGCCCACATTTAGGTGTTGTATAACCAATTGAGGTGACTCCTCACATCCCCTCTGTGAATCAATGACAATTGGCACAATAAATAGTCTCAACTTTCAAACTTCATTTTCACTCCCTGAAATTTAGCTCTCCTATTACCTCAGCATTAAATTGTGATATAAACACCCCAATTGTTTGTCCTTTTTGCGTCTGTGTGTGTTTCTATGCTGGTTCGTTTTCTTGTTTTGTATAATGCGAATTGACTTAATTAGCATCGGGTTCAAATATCACCAGGGGTTACATGACAGATTTTGGGGCGGCAATTGAGGTGGAAATTGGCCTGGGCCTGGGTTTGTTAACTTTTTTTTACATTTCATTAAAAACACATTAAAAAGAAATACTTTTGTTTTTTTCTTTTTAACATGGGCTAAGTATAGGCAAGGGTATTATAAGCTTCGGACTCCGAAGTTGGTCCTATGTTGTTAATCGTTTCCTATGCAATAATGATTTAAATTTTAAATTTATACTTGAAGTCCAACGAACATTTTTAAATTTACAAGCTGCTTAATATTTCTGCGTTTTATTCCATTTCGTTAACCTTTCGATCCGCTTGGGGCTTCTATAAATGCCAAAACCATTCGGAATATGCAGAAGGAAATATCCTCAAAACTGAAAAACGAAAAGCCTCGCCCACATATGCCCATTTATCATGTCAAACCTGACATTTGTAATTGTAAACTGATACGCCTCGAAGGCAGAACCCATAAAGTGGAGGGGGACAGTTGTCATGTCTATTTCTATAGCTTTCACCAGAAGCCAGCAACATATGCGAACATTTTAAGAGGAAAGGAAAGCTGAACACACATGAGATAATCCCCCGAGCAAACAGGGAACATTTCTTTCCAAAATTGCGAGCTATTTTAAAATTCAATTAAAAACCATTAAATCATATGGGCAACTTTCTTCTGCTGACGTGTGCCCAGCGAAAAGTGCAGAAACCACTTAAATGTAATAAGTGTCGCTATAAATTTCCCTAAGCAACCCCAATATTCACAGAAATATGGGAAAGTGGCAAGCGCACGCGACTGATGATGATGGGAAATCGCCCGAGGCGGATTCGCCAATCATTTACTAGGAAATTATGCAGAAATCAAAAACCCGCATTGTGCCAATTTGAGACGAAAGTCGGCTCTCAAGTTCTCAACTGAAGGAAGGATTGGTTTATATTGATTGCATAGCTAGTTGGTTCGTATAGGAAACAAAACTGATATAATTCAAGTAAGTAAATTTTTTCAATAAAATAACATGCCAATAAATTAGCATTACCTGTTATTAATTGTTTTCTCTTAAAGCATCTTCCTAAGGCAACTAAGTTTGTTGTGCTGAATTTGTATTTTTTTTATTTATCTTGCTGTTAACTTACAACATTTTCAGCCCCCACGCCACACCTTTTGTCTGCTTTTTAACCCTAGAAGGGCATTGATTGTTGTCCCCCGGAAGGAAAACACAGCTTTGGTAGTGAAATCGTTGGTTAAACTTGGGGTAATGTGTGCCCAATGGAGCAGCGCAACTGTGCTGGTCTGACTTTTTGACGGCCCATTTGCAGCTCTTCCCTCGGCTCCTGCCCCTCGAAAGATCCTGCTTTAACCCCTTCACCCACCGCCAGCCTTGCATTTTTCCATGCGCCTGTCAACATTTTAATTAAAAAAGGTTACAGACCCATGACTACGGGCAGTTCAGCTCAGACAAACGTTCCTCGCCAAAAGGCCATATGTAAAACTCGCGATTTCTTTCATGCGTTGATGTGTGGGAGACTCTTGGGAGGGGCGTGACCACTGGGAAAAGGGTGCCAAAATAATAAACTCGTTTCGCAGTTACAAACAATTTCCTTTTTCAATTTTGCTCGCTCCCGTTGTTACAGCCATTTTCTGTTTTTTGTGTGTGTGTCGCATTACGGAATAGTCAAATAAGTCCGGCCCTGTTTCTGGTTCCACTTTGCCGTGGTCCAGTTCATTGTTTGCAATCATTTTAATTTTATTTATTGTGCGATGCCGTCCAACCCCAAGACCATACACTCAGATATATACATACTCGCCTTATAGGAATTGAATGCCTTCTGGATTGGAAATGGATTGCATCCATATTTTCTAAAATGTTTTATGATCATATTATTTGTTCTAAGCATCATTTTATTAAATTGCACGAATCATGCTTTTCCAGTTTTCTAATCATACACGACACAACTAAAAATATATTTATAAAGAAAAAGGAAAAAAATAGCATTTTTTAAAATGTATCATTCTATTTTTTTAAAGTATATTTTTAAAGAAAAACGAGAGGAATCTTGCAGACTAATTGGACTTAAGCGCTTTGTATGGCCGCTGTGAAACATAGTTTACCGATTTATTGCAATTTATCCTTAAAAATATGGAAGTTATGTCCCTTTTTCGAAATTGTTGGAACTGGCGTTCCAGCTTAACTACTACCTGCGAGAGAAAAAGGGATCGGTGTAAAGTTACTTTGCCCGATAGCTTTAAAACTGAGAATATTTTGTTTAGCAACCTACAGATCGACTAGGCTAGTGATGCTGATTTGGGTAGCTACCCTGCGGGGGTATAAAAAGTTATTAATTAAGATTTAGGAAATTCATTGGAAAAAAAAAACACTTTATTGTTAAAATAATTTAATAAATATATTAAATGGACCAATATTTTTCTTGCAGTGTACATGAGGAAACCCCATAAAGGCTCATGCAAATTAGATGAATTGCTTTGCTGTCCAGGTTCACCGACTTCCTCCTCTATAATGACTTGGCCACTCTGATGACTCCCCCCTCTTTACCCTTTTCGGCCACCACCACTTTTTAGCTGGCCATGTCAATGGTTTTGCGGACATTTATTGTTTGAAAGCTATTACCCCTGCCCCAAGGAATGTAATACGAAGACTCGACACCGTTTTTGATTGTTTTCTGTTGGCCTTCTGGGGGGGGAATCCATCTAGGATTGCCGTAATGTTTAATTGCTTTGTCATTATATTTGCAAGTTATGGGCATGAGGACTGCCATATGAGCGCACTAAAAATGCACCTGCCTTTGGGGTACAGTAGGGTACAAGAATATTCAATGCGTTACAAACTTCTGGTCAAAATTGCGATACCCTCCGCAAGGAATAATAGCCATCGTTGCTCTAAAGTTAGTAAATCTTACAATAATCTTGCATTGTTAGTACAGCTTCTATCTTACTTCAGTAATATAAGAAGTATTTATACTACTGCAAAATATTTTGATGCAAATCTAAACATCCTGAAAAACTTCATAATAATACCGGATATACCGTCTCTACAAATCGAAATATTATTTTTGAATTCTTAATGGAAACTATAAGCAAGATGTGGTATGTGCTTAACTTTTTTTAACTTAAGGCATTATTCTATTTATTTTATTTTATTGAAACCTAAACAACTTTTGAGATTTAATGATATAAATTTTCTCCATTAAATGGTTAAAAATTCCATTAATATGTATATATTGCCATCATTTTTTGTTTGATATATTTGTATATCAGCTAGGTACAGTTTCCGCTCTTTTGTAACCTATCTACCTCAGATTTCAATTGAAGTCCCCTAACCACTTAATTCCCTTAGTTTGGGCTTCCCAAAACCTCTACCCACATACAGTTCAGTTTGACATTTTCATTCATTTGTCTACGCAATGCCTCATGGAAAAGACGATCTGAAAAAATCTGAGTGAAAACCCCGAAACACATACATACATTACAAACTGTCCATCGGAGCGTTCCGCCATTTATCCATTTGCCATTTTCGATGGCCAAGTGCAGACAGCTGCCTGCTGTGCGGTGATGTTGGCCAAAAACTTCTACGACTGTCAATATGGCCAACACGAAAAAGGGCGAAAAACAAAAAAAATCAGAAAATAGCTCGAGCTTGGCTGACATTTTTTCACGCCCAAAATGAAAGCGCGCTCTGGCATTTTAATCAACATTAAGCAGAAATGCTTTTTGCAAACATTTCTTCCTTTTCGGTCTGTCCATCAGCCTGACAAAAACTCGAGGGCACTGCCATTAATTTTACGTATGTGTTTTGGTCATTTATAACGCCGAGACTTGCAAATTAAAAGTAGCAACCAAAACAACAAAAAAAAAATCAACGTGGCAACTGGTGGGCAAAAAAATTTCAATTATAAGGAACGGCGAAATGTCAAACCATTAGAGAAGGGGCTAGCATCCCACAGGGACTGAAAAGCTCAAAACCTCAACACTTCAAATTCGTCTGCTCCTCTGGGAATTATCCGAAGCAATTTTCCTTGGGTGCTAATAATTACACCCCCAAAAAGCGAAAAAAAAGGAAACTGCATCCGAGTTTATAATTATGAAACGGCTTTGACAAGATTTTCCAAAACGATTTTACGACTTTAAGGGACCAACTTCTTCAGATCTTGTAAAATATTTCATTAATTTTAATTGGAAATTGCTCTGAGACGTCCAGCGGTGGTCGAGTAGATAATTACATGGAGGAGTTTTCTTCCAGACGGACTATTCAAATATTCAGAAGCGGAAACAATGCTGGAAAATAAGGGAGGAGAAGTGAAGAGTCGAGCGTCTTGGGAAAAGCTCCCTAAGCTTAATTTGAAACAAACGTCGTAAAAATGTTAAAACATAATGCGATGCTTGACTGACGCCGTGGATTTTTAGATAAAAATATAAGAGGGCTCTTTTTCAAAGCAATCCATGAAAATATTCTTGGAATAAATGTCATTAAATATCTGTACAAATTTATAAAAAACAATACAATTTTGATGATGAAGGAAAATTAAAGAACGCTTTTAGATATAATTTTTCATGGAAATTAATTTAAATATTTCTACCTTTACAACTACAAATTAAATGATAAAAACAAAAATGAAATGAAAAGATAATAAAAATATCAATGTTCAGTAAGACTTCAAATTCAATTTAAGAAATTATTGAAATCGGAAATTCTAAACCAAAACCAAAATCGCACTCAGTGCGATACATGACAGCATCGAAACCAGCTGCCAACTAACTTACGACAAACAAGACCCATTAGATTCTATTCACGGCAAGCAAGGCCCATCCGAAAAAACAATTCAATCAAATGGTAGCTACAAGTTCCTAAAACTAATTAAAATGCCATCAACGCGGCTCGTATGTGACAGAGGGTGTAATTTGTTGGGTAGGAGTTAGCAGGAGTAGGCGGTACTAAGGGAGATTTTAACTGAGTCGCCGCGGGCCCCGCAACCGCAGAGATTTCCGCTGCATTGGTAGTTGGGGATTGGCCATTTACGCGTAATTTGACAGGCCTAAATCGCAAAAAAAAATGTGTACACAGAGAAAGCAAAATATCAAAGTAAATTTTATTTCCCATTAAAATACCGATGCTTAATTTAGTCATTTATCCCATCATCCCATCCCATAGTCTCTCCTTTCACGTTTTAGGATCCGAGAATATATTTTGAGTATTTGAGCCTGTTGGTAATATTTTTTGAAAGCATTAATTTGCATTTTTTTTATAACTAATTTGAAAATGTCATATGAAATCTGGACATTTAAGGGTATTGCGAAAGTTTATTTTAATTCTTTGAGGGAATATCATAGAAGGCAGCCCCCCTTCTTCAAGCTAGCTTTTTTTGCTGTGTAAAATAACGTGGGGCCATGTTGAAGCAAGTTTGTCAACGCGGTTTTCGCCAAAGTGCCAAACAACCGCGTTTTTTATGCGCTTTTAAAGCACTTAACGGCGAACAGGTCTATGAAGTCCTAACCCCAAGTCCGATTTTCTCGTGGACACGGTCAGGACTTGCAATAAATTTCGCACAAATAAATCTTTCAACTACATAAATCTCACGCGCCGAATTTGAGCCGCTTCTGTTTCGTATTTCGTATTTTTTGTATATTTTATTGCAGGACTTCGCACAAATCAAAGCGTAAATTGCTTTGATTTGAAAGCTTTTTGTGCGAAAGCCTTCGGGGCTGACTGTACCCAGCAGGCAAATGCGTAGCCAAATGGAAAGGGGAGTGAGTTGCACCAATTAAAAATAATTCCAAATATGGCATCTGACCGCATTTTTTGCACCACACAAGGCCTGGAGGAGTTATGGCAAAATATCGTAAAATTTTATCATGGCAAAGATTAAAATAAAGTGGAAATGCGCAAATATCTTTGGCCATAACTTAAAGCCGCAAAAGACTCCACATGTGTGAATTCGCGGGTTGCCAAGCCCACAATTAACGCTGGGCGGTGGGTGGCAAATCTGGGATGGGGGCATGGCATCAGGCAGCTGACTGAAGGCCAAGTCAAATAAACATAAGTTTTTATGCGTTTGGTAATTTTTGGATGGTGGTGGTTTTGCCTCGGTGTTGCTTTTTAGAGATGAGTTTGATTAAATTGCAAAAGGGCTTTTAAATTTCGGATTTATAAAATGGGTTTCCTAGATTTATCAACGGAATTATAAAGATACTCAAACGCTGGTCTTCTACTTGCCTATTATATTTTAAAAAAAAACACTATCCGGACTGTAAATTTTTTAAAAACTAGTTAATCATGCTGACAAGCCAAAGGATGTCTCAATATCTTTCTTTGCCATTTACATTAACTTACATTTTACATTAATAAAAGATGAATTAAAATATTTTAAAAAGTTAATTCGATTTGAATCCAAAACACAAAACAGAGATACACATTTTTGTAATTTTTTTATAATCTTAATTTTATATAACGTGGTATGAACAATTATTAACAAATCAATTGTTAATCTTATGAAGCGTTTTTTTTTTTTGCTTACCTATCTTTGAAGTTGTATATCACAAGTACTATCGTCAATTAATTTTAACGCAAACATGAAGTGAACTGCTTTTGTTTTCAATATATAATAACTTCTCCCTTTTCAATAAATTAGTAAATAAGATTCAAGTTAACCATTCTCTTACATTTTCCGCTCACGATGCCATCTCTAGCAATTGCCGGTATCATATGCAAAATGCAGCACATGTGTAAAGTAAATCTTCCGCCGCCTAAACCATAATCATAAACATTTATAGCCGACGCGCGTTCGTTCGCTGAGGCTCAAATGACAAAACCCCCCTTAGGACACGTCCGCCCGACCCTTTGTCCTGTCTCGTCACATTGACGAGTGCAATCCTTTCGCTGCTCCTTTCCCTTATTCATTTTTTTTGGTAATATTGCGCACATGCAAAGCCACAGGATTAGGCACAACTGTGATTCTGCGCTCCTGTGCGTGTTTTGTTGGATTCAATTTGATTATGACTTGACAAATAATTGTCATTAGACCCTGTACCCAAAGGGTAAAGGGTATATTAAGTTTGTGCAAATGTATGTAACAGGCAGAAGGAGGCGTGGCAGACCCCACAAAGTATATATATACTTGATCAGCATGACGAGCTGAGTCGATATAGCCATGTCCGTCTGTCCGTCTGTCCGTCCGTCCGTCCGTCCGTCCGTCCGGATGAACACACGGATCTCAGCAACTGTAAGAGCTAGAAGAACCGTATTACCAGTGTAGATTCTTCTAATACTGAGTAAATTAGAGTTTATTTTTTTAAGTCGGTGCCACGCCCACCGCCCCCGCAATTTGTATTTGAATTTTTGCACTGCTCTGCACTGCACAATTTTCAAGCTAAAATTTTTTTAAAAATACACATGCAATTGGAGCATAGATTTCTACCGATCCTGAAAATTTCATCAAGATTGGTTAATTAGAAAGCGCACAATAAATACCTAAAGTTTACAGGCGCTGAACACAAAAAATCTGTTTATTTGCGCAAACAAGCGGTAAATCGCTTGCGTTCGGTGGTTGATATATCTCGGAAGTGCCGCTGCCGCTGCGCTGCCACTACCTTCTTATACATATGTATGAATGTGCGTCTTCAATATATTTATACTGTATTAGCTGCCGGTTCAAAAAGTTTGGGTTTGTCGAATGGTTACGACGTTCGACTTAAAACGCGAAGATCTTGGGTTCGAATCCCAGACCGGACTCTCTCGGTGTGAATATATATATATATATATATTTTTTTTGTACAGGGTCTGTAACAGTCGGGAAACTCGACTGTAACGTTCTTACTTGTTTTAATGTGACGCGGCGACTTAAAATGCTAAGTAATTGTAAATATTAAAAATTTGACGAAACGGGGTATCCTCGGCCCAAGTCAACCCTTTAAAGTCCGGGGGTCGCAACTGCATTTCAAATTCGACAGGATATTGAGGTTGAGCAGATGAGATTGTGGACAGATAATGCCGAATGGAAAGTTGTTGCGTCATGGATAAGTTCAAAGATATTAGGGATTTCTGAGCCGTTTCAATTAATTTCAGATTTTTATAACTTTTTGGACCTTTATCCTGATTTACTTGAAAATTATGGAAATTATGTCCGTCATCATTTTTCATTCGAATATTATTTTTCCTAAACATAAGTTTATAATTATAATCTTGTCTTTTAAATAAGTTCGAGAAAAATAAAATAAAATATATTTCAAAAAAAAATGTTCTTACAATAAAGATACCCAGAATGTGGTAAATATAGTTGCAACTATTCATAGCTGTTGAACAAATTATCTTAAGCAAATTATTTAACTCAATTCCAAGGTATTCAATTCACCAATTTGATTTATTTCCGAATACTGAAAACTACGATATAAAAAAGCGTTTTCTACTACGCAATTTGTGGAGCCCAACTGAAACTAATTTAAATGCTAGCGAGCAGGGATTCCCCAGCAAAAAAATGTCAATTTGAGTTTCTTTCCCAGAAAGGGAGCAGCGAACAAATGTGATTTCGGGTAAGCAATGTTAACAAGGCGTTTTACACAATGTGTGCTGTTGTAGCATCCCGGTTGAACCCCGCCTCTGAAAAATAATTTCGGTAGAGGACACGGCAGTTGCCTCTTAACTTCCCAGCGCTGACAGCTTGCAAACCATAAATCAACAAGTTAAGTCAAACGTGTGCTGTAGAATCTAAATGCCAAGCGAAAAAATGATTTAAAATTTCCCCCCAACCATATGCAGAAGCACCAGCACAGAGCAGGACAAAGTGGAATTGATTTCAATGTTTAATAAAAAATTCATGAAAATTTGTCAGCTCAAGCTTTTGTATGTTTCGGTTGGGGTTTCGTTTTTTGTATTGTGTTTTGGAATCGGGGGGTTCGTTCGCTATTAATCACAGTTTGTTGCACTCGCTGCGCCATCAAGTGATTCATGTGTGGAGAGAAGCATCATCAGGACCCAAGCGCATCCTGTCATGCCTTGGACTATGATTTATGCTTCGTTTTAGACCACTGACAACTGGAAAAAATGTAGTAGGTGGCGTTGGGTTCGGCGGATAAATTTGATGGAGGAGGGCAAAACAGCTTGCCACACCACAATCAGCCCTAATCAGGCAAATGTCGTTGTACGATACATTTCCTTTAGTATCGGAGCAGATACTGACTCAGATTTCTATTGGCAGGATTTAACTATAGATTAAATACTTGCAATGAAGAAATAATAGAGATTTTTTTACAACGAGATCTCGCGCAAAGAACAAAACATAAAGATGCAATGGTGCTTAATATAACCAATTTAAACAAAATTTGATTCGCAGAGGACTGCACCAAAACAACTGTATACAGTGTTATAAGTTCCAGAAGAAAAATAATTTTCACTTAATATATTATTTTTGTATTAAAACAATAAACATTTAGGTTAGTCTCAACTTATCAAAATGTTATGTAATCGTTTATTACTTCCCGCTGGTCTCACAGATCCCGTCAAATCCTCTCTTAATTCTGTTTTATATAAATAGTAAAATATATATTGGTGGTTTACAACTTTTCAGGATTTAAAAAAATACATTTATTTGATAAACCCATAAGAGTAGAGCCGGTTTTCAAATTAGGTTTTCAACAGATATTAACATAAGTATGCAATATACCTATTTTTAATCCACTTTAAGCCCAAATTTTGTTGTACTTATTTAATATTGATATGTTCAATTTTTTGAACGGATCTCAATGTACGTAAATACACTTTCAAATATCAGGACCATACCAAATTCCAAAAACATTTTTATCATAACTTAGGATGGGGATCACCCTTTCCGACAAAATTCAATTTTCCATGGTTGCTAAATATATTAAATATACGTTTCGCTTAATATGCTCTCCCTGTCAAAAAAAGCAAACACAATAATGCAATTGATTTTAGTGATAAAAATCGAATGTTTTCGTAGGAAAAGGGGAAAAATAAACAAAAATAAAGGGTTCATGTGTCGGGACCAGCCAAAAAAATAGAGGGTGAAGGTGTCATTTTTTGTTCCCAACCCCATATTTCCGTTTTTTTGCCCACCAGGGGTGGCCGAAAAAAATGTTTGCACACATGCGGTTGTTTCATATTTCATATATAAAAATATCTAAAAAAAAACATGGAAAGGCAAAAAATCAAAGCATAAAGTTGTCAAGGCGTAGCGAACTCTTAACCCTCACCCTTACCCTCACCCTCCCCTGCACACACTTTTTTGCTCCCCACGCAATATTTGCCTGTGTTGCGTGCTTTGTGGCGCTTTTTTCTTATTTATGAAAATTGAGCTATAATTGGTAGTACATTAAGTCATTCTGGCTGCTCCTTCGACTCCTTCTGTTCCTTTACTTAATTATTTTGCTGCCGCTGACGCATTTCTGCTTCAATAAATACTAAAATTGAATTTATAGGCTGGTGAGTGCTTTTCTGCCCTAAAAGTGCCACTAAATCAAAATCATGTGTGGAATTTGAAGGAAGTGCATGCGGCATCAAGGGGTTAAAGTCGGCGAGTGTGTTTCTGTGTGTTTTGCATACGGTTTCCGCACTCCTTTTTTCCCTGAGCTCCGTGCCATTTTCCGTATCCTTCCGTTTTAGTTTGGTTTTTTTTTGCATTCGCTTTGCCGTCGTGGTAGAATGAATTTCACTGAGGAAACATGCGTTTCTCATTTGGATATGTGTGTGTGAGCGGAAAGGATATCCTGTATTCATGTGTGGAAATATTTTGACAGTTTCGCGGTTCGTTAGCGTTTTTTTATTCGGCATATTTATAGGGCGAAGGGGGAAACTTTTACAAAGTAATATCTACTCCCACAAATGGAACCAATGAAATGGTTAAATTCCTGGTGTTCCTTCGAACATAAGAATTTCGAATGGCGTTACTTGTTACTGTTTTTAGCTTTAATTATAGCTACTGTGCTACTGTGATCTGAGTGGTATAGGGGGTAAACCCCTACATAGCCTAGAGCTATCTATCAAATACGATTTTTCCCACAAAACTGAAGTGTTTTGTTTTTTTCTTTTTCTTCTCTTGTGGCGTCAAGATTCAACGGTGTACCTTTTTCGAATTTCAATTCAATTCCACTCCTTTTACCGACGGGATGTACTTATAACTATATTGATGTCTTTACAGACAGTTCCTTGCAATTTCTGCAAGCGATTTTGCACGGTTTAGAACAATATTTCCCAGCAATTTGGAGACTTTATATGGATTGTGCCCATCTAGGCTCCTTGCGATTAACTGCTATGGCTATTGGTTCTTTAAAAAATTATTATAACCTTGAAAAAGTATCATAAAATAACTTTATTAATATATATTTAATTTAATTTAATTTGTAACGCATTAAAAAAGACATGTCCAACCCTATATTTATATATTAATCTTTTTGTCCATTGTTTGGTTTCTAAGCTAACATGATTCTTCAAATAATAATATTAGTATATTTATTATTATAAATAAGTATATATACTATATTCTACATAAGCAATAATAGCGAATGAGCGGTGTTTTAGCACCAGAGATAAAATGCATTGAGTTAGAATACAATACGAGTATATTAAGAAAATAAAATATTTTAAATACATTTAAAATTTAAGATTTCATTTCATATCTCCCTCAAAAAAAGTCTTAGGAAAAACGAGGAATATTTTTTTCGATTCTGTCAACAGCGCTAATTTTCCGGCTTTTATCTCAGAGCTAAGCTCTTAAACGGCTCATCTCAACTGTGGATGCGGAAATATTTTTCTTGTGACTGCCCTCTCGACACTTTTACCCTTTGCTCTCCATTCCCACCATCTAAATCCTTTACTTTCTGATGTCCAGGGTTCTCTACTGTTGCTGACCACATGCTCAAATTCCTGGCACAAGAGTCCAGCTCATTGCCAATAACCCACCCACCCAGCTACCCACTTCCTTTGCCCAGCAGCATGCCTCTTAACCCTTTTTGGGCTGTGGCCACTTTTATATTGTCCCGTTAGTGGTCATTTCTCATTTTTTTTGTGTTTGGGTTGACCCCTTTTGGAAGGAACCCTTTTCCTGCGCTTATAAATTTATATGGTTTTTGCATTATTTTGGCATAATGTGCACATTAATGACACTCGAAATTATGTTGTTAATCGAAAGAAAGGGCCTAACCCCTCGGTCTCTGAAATATATACTTTCCTACATCGAGTTCGATATTTTTGGGCATCAAATTTATTGCCCCTTTATTTTTCCTCTTTTTTGTGACTTTTTATATAATTTTCGCATTGCATTTTATGTTCGTTTTTGTTTTTGCGACATTAATTTCCCTTTGAGAATTGACAGACGTTTTGACATTTTTATGTATCCTACCAACCCAGCGAACAAAAAAGGGCTAAGCATTTGTAAAATTACTTGGAACCGGTGTGGAATTAACGTAGCGTTAAATCAAATGAAATATATGGGTAATCGGGGAGTATGTTAGAAGCTGAGCTTCGAGATTATTTCATTATTGCGGGAAACCAGCCAAACACATCCGAAAAAATGTATTTTTTAAATAGTATTCCAAATTTATAAATTTTTTGAAAATATATTCAGAATGAAATTCTACTTTGAATAAAAAAGGAAACTCTCTTATCACATTTATTAAATTTGTAAGGGAAACATGATTTACTTAACAATACATTCTACTCGATAAAAATCTCTGGTCTTTGAAAATAATCATTTGGACTTTCATGGATTTTACCCCTAGTCTTGACAATTTCATTTAGGAAAAAAATAACTTACATCCCGGTCCCACATATCCAATCTCAGAAATAAAAAGGTTCCATTGCTTTTATAACTTTATTTGCCCAAACGATAAGCGAAATAAATCTCCGAATGTGGCACCGAGTCACAAATGTACATATGTATACATGTACCCATGTACATCTCTGACAGCTTGTCAGCCAGCTGCGAATTTTAAGAGTGGAATAGTCGAATAATAACAAACTGTACCTTAACTTAGGGTGTGGGGATGTGGGGATACGCGGATGGATGCTTGGATGGGTGGGGATTGACCGTAGAGCAGCAGTAAAAACTCGCCAAGATTCACCAAATATTGCGCAATGATGGATCATAAATAACTTATGGTTGCTTTCACAAAAAGTCACTGACAAAAAAAATATATTCCAAGTTGCAAATGTTATTATATAGTTTTGTATCGATGGAATTCAGTCAATAACGGAAGAGAAATAAAGTATACATTTTCATCAAAGCAATTTAATTACCTTTTTTTATAAAAAATTTTTGAAAGTGGTTGGGTCTTTATAATTTAATAATAATAACAATTAATTCGAATTCCACATATTTATTTTTCTTGCAGTGTACCACAAAATCCCTCTAAAGAGAAAGAGAAAATTCGTCGCCTTAAGTGACGTAACACATAAGCCGAGTACCCACACAACGCAACGTGGTCGCTTTCAATCGCAGTTCAGCCCTCCTGAACTGCCCTGGCCATTAAGGACAAAAGGATGACCCTTGATGCCGTAAAAAAGCGAACTGGACAGCAAAGAGCGGACAATGGTCACTTGATGATGCGGGCCCGCTGTCCGCTGCCCACTGTCCACTGTCCGTTTTATTTGCTGCCTTTTTACGGCAAATGAACGGAAGCGACTCGTAAAACTAGCGAATTGTGAATTATGTTTGCTGACATCTAGACCAAAATACTACACAGCGACGACAGCCGATAGTTGGCAATAAAAAACAGAGGAGAGGAGCGAAACGTGTGCCGATGGATGGTCAGCTAAATACATCTCAAACCGAACTGGGACTCCGGGACTCCATGGGGTCGCCTGTCATCGTCTATTGAACCCGTGTTCCGACCAATAAAAGAGGCATTAAAACACTGAAGTACGGAGTGGGAAATGAGTTGGGCGGAGGTTAAGAAGTGCCTATGAGTAGTACACTTGAGAGATCCCCTAAGTAGTTCGAAAACATTGTCGTAAATAATTTTTATTGCAAATTGTGCTATTAAAGGTCCAGCCCAACGCCCAAAAGGTAAAACAAAGGTCTAAAAAAACGTTGGTCAAAGATTTGAAGAAAAAAATAATCTTCCTTCAAATTTATGGGTTTATTTTATTTCTAAATCATAATAAAATAAAAATAAAATTAAAAATTTTAGTAAATTACTTTGCCATAATTAACATTTTCTGTGTGCTTCACTCAGATAACTGAACGTGTGAAGAAAGAGTAAATCTGTATGTAACATAGGTACAAAAATGTTATCTATAAAATAATAAAGATTCATTAGAATTACTTATATTAACAAATTTGCCGCATAATCATTCTTTTATTCAAAAAGTGTACGCCAAAAAACAAAAAAAAATTTTCTCTTTAAAACATTTTTTTAGAAGAAAAAGTATTATTTTAATACGAATATATATTTCCTCTCTTTATTTTGGACGAGTTTTTTATTTCTCCTGAATAACGTCAACCACCAATTAATTCATTAGTGGATGGCTACTAGGACCTGAAGACAAATTATCCATTAAGGGAAGCTAAACGCGAAAACCAGAAAAACTTTGAAGCGTGCAGAAGAAAGTTTCAGAAAATGTGCTGTTAAAAAGTTACCAACTCGAAGAAAATAAAATTGGGAAAAGGAAATTACATGAAACAGGCGCAAGGATAACGTAGGACCAAAGTCAAAGGCATTCAATATGCACATGCCATAATCACATTTAAGCGTGAACGATATGCAAATGGAATGAGCTGACAAGGACGCCAGCAAACTTATCCGCAAGCTCAGGGCCCTGGATCCAGGTTGCCGGAGATCATAAAAAATTCACACATCCACTACAAAAATGGGGGAAAATAAAGAGCGAAGAAAAACTATAAGGAAAACTTTTAAAACCTGCGGCAGGAAGTGGCTTGCTGCTGAACTTGTTTCTTTATTGGTTTTTTTATCAGGTAATCACGTCCTCACTTACGGTAGCCATTAAGACAGAGACCTAAGTAATCGCGGAAATTTTAATTCAATAACAGTCAAACGAGGCATTTCGTCGAAGTTTTCCCACTCAAACTCCTTTGCGGTCTGTTTTACTTAAAGTCAATTAAAATTGAAGTTGAACCAAGGAAAGCCTCGTCCTTATCTGTCGAAACTTTGAACTTGCTGGCGTCTCATTTGGAAGCGCATTTTCGTCCTTCGGACGGGGATAATGCAATCAATGGCCATATGTGTGGGTGTCGAAAGTTTGGATTCTCCCCAACTCAGGCCCTTACACTATTGTTCATCTGGAAGCTTGTCAAAAAGGGTTTCGACTGGTCGGCTTATGTAACGCAATGTTAATAGCAAAGTCTAGCACTTTACTTCGAGGGCTGATTAAATGGTTAACCCATAGCTCTAAAGTTAAAAATATTTGAAGATTATAGCTATCAGCTTATAATAAAAGTTCTGAGCCCCCATATATTAATATTAATAAACAATTCTTATTTCAAAGGATGTCAAATGCCATACAAAATGTTCTTCAATTTCAGAAAAGCTTTCAGAAATTATTTTGCAAAAATTCGTTATAAAAATAAATATTTTGTAACCAATATAAAATCTTAAGGTTAGAGAACCATCACATACACTTTTCAAAGATATATAATACTGAACAATGTAAATATTTTTGAACTTAACATACACTTTTACTTTTAATATAAAAGCATGAGCCTTAAAACAAAATTTATTAAAATGTTTATGAGCTATCTTGCCCTTTAAATTTCGAATTTCTTGACTACCTAATAATAATTGTGAAAGTAATTCATAGGAGTAGGTAGATTTAATTATTTAAAAAATCAAATTTCTAAAAACTACAAGTTCTCAATCGCCCCTCACATGTATCTATTTGAGAATCAAAACCGAAATAAGTACTGCATTTCCATTTGTCATTTGCATCTGCCGTTGCCTCTTCTGGCTGCCATTTCAATTAAATTATCAAAACAAGAAAATTGTCCATAAAAGAACAATGGTGAAAGCCAAAGCCAACACCTAAGTGCGTTCTGCATCCTGTTCCAGAATCCAGAATCCAGAATCCTGCCAGAAAAGCCAAGTCAAGCCAAACACCTTAGTCATTTCATTGTCATTTGGGTTGGCATTGTTTTTCGACTTAAGACTCGGCAACTTCATTATTCTTGTGGCCAGAGGATTCTCTCGCCCGACCCGCAAAAATGACTTTTCAAAGCGCTGGCGTAACGAAACCGAGCCGAGCCAAACCGAAACCATATCCACACAGACGATTTCATATGCAAATGACTTAAATTAATTTAATCAACAATTGTTTGTCTGTCTGCAGTAGCAGCCATCTGACTTTGCGATGCATTATTCTAATGAGATTCTACTTGCGGCGGTTTTTTATATTGCCTGCCCCCAAAAAACCAAGGGGCAGGGGTGAGTGGCTGCTTGAAAACTGGACCCTGGTAAACCTCAACGTTGTTGCAATCGCTGCAATTATTTTGATAACAACTTTTCGTATTAAATGGCTAGACATAAGACAGATAAAATAGGGAGAATGATTGCCCTTAAAGGGATTATTACGCATACGATATGGGAAACATTTTTTGACTCGACGAGATGGATACTTGGGGAGGAATTAGTATAGAAATTATTGTATTGCAGGTAATTGAAACAACAAATGTATTGAATAGTTTAAATATATAGTAATTAAAAATATTTAATAAACGAGTGTCACATGTTTTTATTAACGGTGTTCCCCTTTATCCAGCAAATAGCAACCCCATTTAAAGAGTACCTACATACCCAAAGCTACTCTCTTCCTTACACTCTAACCGGACATTTGGCTTATAACTCGAGTATGTTGCATTTTTGACCGCAGTAAACGTAATTGTCTCTCCGGCGGTGGGCAGTCAATAAAACCCAACGATTCCCGGCTCCCTTGCAAGTGGCCAAATGTACTTCGTTTACTCGAAAAGCGGGTTATCTCTGTTTCTCTGTTCAAATGTGGGATTTCCCATCGCTCATGAACAGTTTCCTCGCCACATGTTGATGCAACAATGTTGCTCGCAAAAACCTTAACAATGCTTTTTGTTTGATTTGCATATGATAAAAACAGTGGTTAGAGGATTTGAGAGGAAAAAGGGAGATTATGCAGAAAGCGGGTTGGGGGAGTGCTGCTCATTTTGCTGTTCCTGCAAATGACCGGCAATTATTTTGCCCTCGTTGCTGTTTTTGTACTCTGGCAAAGAGTTACTGATTTTTTTATTTATCTGTAAAAACAAAATAAAAATTTGTTTTTTTTTTAAATAATTCAATAAATTGGCAATTATCTTAATACATTTTAATTTATTTATACTACATATTCATGCATTTTTTAATCTGCTCTAATCACATTATAAAAAGCAATAAACAAATGTATTTATATTACGTAAATTTATTCTCTATTTCAAGAATCAAAAAATAAAGATTTTCGGCGTAAATTATCAAAACAAGAATGATTCGCTCAACTTACTTCCAATTTGGCGATGAAGCACCAAACCTTGCTACTTCGAAAAACTAAAATAATGATTTTAGTCTTAGTTTAATGTGATAATGTGATAACATTTGATGATAAGGGAATAGAAACTTAAAAAACTAAATATATTGTTTGCAAAATTTGTAGATTTAATTACCTCAAAGGAATGTACATATTTTATATATACGTACTGTAAATATTTCAATAATGACAGAAATACTTTATATTCAAGGGTATTCAATAGCCCATTTTCGATATTTTTCATTCGTTTTCAAGTGTGTGTTTGCCACTGATAGCAGTTGGATTCTCAACCCATTTTCATTGCGAGTTCCCACTCCTGTGCAGTTCCTAACAGGTCCGCATCCAGTTCCATGTCCTTGTGCAATGTGTCGTGTCCAGCTTGTTATGTCCCTGACAGCCATCGTCATCCACATCGCATTCTTATTGACTCCCAGTGCCAATTTGGCTGCAGTTTCCAACCATCCCATCACATCCTCCCGGAACACCTCTTTATATTTGAGGACTTTGAAATGGGAAGTTTCCGAGGGTGTGGAGAACAACATTGTTCGGTGCTGGGTTTTTATTTCAAGCATTTGGCCATTTGTGTTGTATTCGGTGCGGTTGGACATGCAAAATTAAATTAAAACGCATTATCAGTGGGGGTGGAGTGTAGGTGTACTTTGTAAGCTTCCGGAAATTTTTCCAACATAAAAGTAAAGAGGTAACCATTTGATGTTTTTCAGAAACTATTTAATAGGAGCCCTTTGAATGGTAAAAAAATAGTTCAAAAGAATGGACTATATCGATGATCTTCTATATTATTTAAAGTCAAAGTAATCAGGATTTCCCAAATAAAACTGAATTAAAGTTCCAAGTTAAGAAATCTAAGTAGGGGTCATTGAACTAATTTGACCACCTTTTTATAAATCGCAGCAGACACATGCGCGAAACATGGTCAGTAAATTTTAAATTGGCATCAAGTAGAATTCCAAGATGTGAATACGTGTGAATTTTTCAAGAAAGCATCCATCTAGAGAATAAACGGGTAAATTGAGGGTTTATTCGGTAAAATTTCATTAGATCATAAGATCAGCCTGTAAGTCATCCACCTATTGTTAGTAAGCGAGAATTAGTTAAAACTAGTGGAAAGTGGAAAATTAAAAGGGTGAAAATGACCTATGGACCTTGGTAACTCCGAAGGTAACATGGATTAAGCCACATATTGAGATCTTGAAAATAAAAACCTTTGTGTACTGTTCCTTAGGAAATTGCCAATCAATTTTATTAGACCCGCAGTAAAACCAAAATTTTTCAAGCAAAAGCTGAAATGCTTTACTGAAGTCAACATTTACTCTGACATCCGTTTAAAGATTTGATTTGATCTGTTTTACAAAAGAAGATACCATCAAAAGATTAGTTGTCGTAGAACGACGTTTTATAAATCCGTTCCACAAATCCATAGAGCAAAATGAAAATTTCATTAAGTTTGGTTTACTAGAAAGCGCACAATAAAAATGCAATGTTAATAACATCGACCCGCTCTATTTGAAAGACCCTTTATTTTAATAAAGAAATTTACGGCACTCGCCTTACAAAAGCATCGGGTTCGCGTGGTTATTATGTCAGACTTTTGTACCTCAGAAGTGGGATAATAGTGATCTTAAGGTGTTGTTAATAGAAAAGTTCTAGACAAAATCTCGGTGCCCGGAACCAAAAAAACAGAAATCACGAGTTCGACATAAATTTCGTACATTGTTGTTCGCACATGAAAGTCACCTAAGACTATCAACTAACTCTAGCGGAAAGTAAGTTAGAGACAATTTGAATGTTAGATTAATACTACCAGTAAATACGCATCTCATTAAAATATTAAAACATATAAAGTAGAAACAATTACCTGAGAAACCTAATTGATCGCAAATGAATTCGATTAACCGAAATCTGGATAAACCGGATAAGCAAAAAAGTGAAGCTTCTCGACTCAAATTATTGTTAATGAATTTAAGAAAAATTTCCCAAAAATTAAATTTACCATACATGAAGAAAATAGGGTTCACATTTGCATTTGCATCGCACTTAAATTTTTAAACGATACATATATGATTTCTTAAATTTGCTATCAATGTGCTCTCAACAGCAGTTTTTGGTGACCCAAATAATAGTGTTTTCCATATTAATACGAGATTCAGCACATGGAAGGTTGGGCGGTCGTGGCGGAACAAATTTATATCCTAATCTGAACACCCCCATAAGTAGTCCAAACCATTCATTTTCTCTTTTTTTCTACATTTTCCTCTACTCCTACAACTTCTGAGATCTCGTATTACGTAAAAACTTGGAAAAATTGTTCTTTAAATGAACGTGTATAGAAACTGAATCTTAGATTATCTCAGATCCTTTATACCACAAAATTTACAAATTTCTTAGTACTTAACAATGACATCATCAGTTAAGCGAGAAATGGATTTTCCGCACTCGAAAATCGCTAACAATGCTCACCACTCACCAAAAAGATTAAAAAAAAACCAAAGGAAATCTGAATAATAATTCAGCCCCGTGGTGGAATTACGGGATAATGCAGTGAAGCCAAAGCCGAGTGCTAAATTACAACCAAAAACAAGAATTACACACTTCATTCCACAAATGGCAGCAAGTACCGCCTGCAGTGGTCACCAAACTCCGAAAAAAAAGGACCTAGAGCAAAGGAAACTAATATAAATAAAATTTCAATTACTCAACAATTAATTTCGTCTTATGTGCAATCGGCGAAGCGTTAAAAGGCCACGCAGACAACGCAGGCGGGTGGCAAGGAGCCGGATTTGAAAAAGGACAACCCGGCTCACTTCCTTGGAGACTACTCAGGCGTAAGTTGGAGCACTTGGAAAATATTTGAAAAAGTTTCTGATACACTAAGAGAAAGTTGAGGGCTTTTATGAATATTGTTATTTTGGGTTTTAGTTTTCTACAAGAGTTTAGATCACAACTACTTTTAAACTCTTTAATTTGCATTTTATTTAATTCCATCAAATAAAACTAAAAAACATACTATATAAATAAATAAACGTTTAAAGAAAAACTCAATATGAAAATGTTCTTCTTGTTTTGCAGCATTTACTTTAACTTTATTTTGGTTAGCCGTTTTTATTTAGTTAATTTTAATATTTGGTTAGTCAAATTAATCAGGTTTTACTACTATTTTGTAACTAACTTGCGTTTTTATAAAAGAAAATAATATGACACGGAAACTGTTAGCTTACAGACTTACAATTTGAGTGGTTTCGTAGCTCTCCATTATTAAGAAAAAATTTCTGAAATACAACTTTTAAATACAATTTTCTGTATCGTTTTCTTCTTGTGTACTTTAACTGCTTTGGCGAACTTGCCCGGACTCCAATTTGAGTTTGAGAAGAAGAAAATCGAGGCCGAAGTTGGTTTCCAACATTTTAGTTGACTTAAGTCCTTTCGGCTTTTAATTGTTGGGGCACACAATTAGATGGAAACGTATTTGTTTCTCGCTGATTATGAAGCGTTAAGCAAAACTGTCAACGTGCCACCCTAGAAACGCAATTTATTGGGAAAGTTTCGCAAGTTCCTGCTCCTCGAACACCATACTCCCACTTTCCACTAGCCTCTAAACGAAAAGGATTCCCCATTTTCCAAGGAGCTTATCTCTCGCAGCGCTTCGTCACTCAAGTGAAACGAGCTGCCAAGATGTTGATCTAAAGAGGAAGATAGTGTCTGGCTTATAAGGACAAGACAACTCCGACTCCGGGTTTGTCACGCACAAAGGAGTCTGCCTGCAAATTAGCAGAAAAATCTGTTATCCTTTCGTTTGGCTTGCGCTTGCGGGCGTGTTAATGATTTTTCTCGTCTCTGGAAAAAGTTTTCTTTCCTGGGGAGAAGCAAAAGTTTTTCGTTTGTGTTGCCGGTTATTTCCTTACAAATGAAGTGACAGAGCATATTTAAAATTAAACAATTTAATCCAGCGAGCCGGAGTCGGAATCGTTGTCTCCACGTGAAGTGAAATGTTGACACTGCCGCCGGAGTCTTGTTTCCAGGAATACATGTGCTAATTAGCAAACACACAGTCGCAGAGCCCACCACGATTCCTTATCCTAGTTCTCGTCCTGCCGCCTTCGACTTGCTAAACAAATAAGTTTGTCCTGTCCCCGTCTTATCGTCTCGGGCCCATTGTCATTTTCCAAGTGGTTGATTGGCACGTAATTTAGCCGAGATCTCTCTGCGGCTTGTTTGTTTGCCTTGGCGTTGGGCAATTGGGCTTGCCGGGTCTGGAGTGTAGGAGCGAAGAGTGTGGGATTGTATTTGGTCTGTATTTGGAAAATACCGAACGCAATAATCCTACCTAGCAATCGCTTTTCTACAGAGATCTTTCCCAATCCGATAAATATTTTTAGATTTATAAATGGCGAAGCTGATTAAAATAGATTTTTACCTTAAACTATAGAAATGGTTTTCTCGAAAATACGTCACTAAAGGTTTTGGTAAGATTGTTGTTTTTTGTGCAGCAGTTCGAAAACTAGTTCAATGATTAAGCTTGATTACTGGAAATTATGAAATATGAAATATATGAAATATGAGCCTCATCTGTGGGGACAGAATTGAAAAGATAATTGTCAAAAATTAATTCGTTGTTGGAATTGTTCAGCTGCCAATAGAAAACATCTCCAATACCATAAGGAGGATCTGTCAGAAAGCACAAAAGAATTTTAATTAAATTGGCATAACAATAATCATGGCTAATGGGCAGCTGACAAATTCCTTTTTGATAATTACAATGGTCGGTTGGCGGGGCCAACCGCCCAGCAAAATAAATCCATAAAATATTTCGAAAATAATCAAGCAAAAAGCAATGAAAGCCGCAACCATGTTGATTACAAACCTTCAACGCGGAGCCAAACACACAACCCAATCGTTACCTTGCAATATCGATGACCAGAATAAATAACCGCAATGAAACGCACTTCCCCCGCTCAACACATTTTCCCCAGTTTTCCGCTCGGCCAGCAATTGTTTGCCAAAAACATTTAAACCTTTATTTGAAAATTACACAAAAACATATTGGAAACTGTGACTGATGATGGGGGTTTCCCATTTTCCGTGGGGGATATAGGCGAGGAATTCCGTTCCCGACTGAGAACCACAACAGGCAGGCCAAAAGTTATGACCTACTCCAAACGATACATGAAGGTATACCCCGTTCGGGTCTTGGTGGGATAAATACTTACAAATATGTATATTTAATTGATTATGAATTACTACTTCGATTTTTATTTGATATATTCTTTACGTTAAGAAACGTCAATAATAATAGCATTTTTGGTAAACTCAAAGAATGTGTTATGCATCTTAAATATATCTTCTTTAGATCAAAAATTTAACATTATTTGTTTTAAAATTGTTCTACTACTTTACTAATATATTATATTTTTAACATTTTTGTAAAGTATTACTCATAAAATTGTGGCTCTCTACATGCAAACGGATTCTTGGTGCTATCGCTATCTGAGATAACTTGTCATATTTAATTTATTGATTTGAAAAATTCAAATGCGAACGGAACTTTGGAAATATACATACATACATATAATATTGTAATTTTTGTTCTTTAGCTACAAATATTAACATACAATTTCTTTGTAACCTATGTGTATTCATACCATATCAAAACTCATCAAAAAACTCAGCAAATATACAAAATAAATACTTTTACATGGGAATTAACTTTAAGATCTTCTGTTTAAAATCCATTTGCAATGGGTATTCACACTGCTGATCTGTAAGCCCAGATTTTAACTGGTTCCTGTCGATTTTATACTCGCTGAATTCGCGGAACAAACACATATTTGCCAATGCATTTTGGAAACATCATTAAGTCGAAAATTGTTGTGTGGAGTGCAACGGCCTATGAAGAGGTGGCCTTTCTCCTTTTCCGCTCTACTCGATGAGTGGACGATGCCAATGAATTTTCATGAATGCAGTCAAGTCTATAAAAATTAATGCATTGCAGTTGGCTGCAGTCGCTGTTTGTCCGCACTTCAGCCGATGACTGCATTTTAAATATGAGTTAAAAATCCTGGAAAATGGTTCCCAACCAACCACACAACAAAAGTTCCGAAAATGGATGAGTTCAAATGGACATGAGGCCTTAATAAGAGTTCGTTCTTATCAAATGGTCATTTCTGTTTGCATTTAATTAAAAATCAACCCAAAAGTATAGCGGACAGTCACGTGTCGTCCTGTTCTACCAGCGCGATAAATCACGCTAAAACAGAGCACAAAGTGTCCAAGTAATTTATCATTGTCATCGGGATGGGCCAGGACTCAAAGGGTGACGGAATAGGCTGCAGGACAGAGATGGGAAGGATTAACAATTTAAATTACCTAGTTAAACAAAAGGGATAATGTCCAAGCTGCTTAATTCCGAATATCCCTATGTTTGCTTTTAAGGCAAACACTTTACCGAATATTTTCCATTTAATTGCAGAGATTCGAACTGGATATGACGAAGGGTAAGGTATGGTTTTGGATACACCGAGAAAATTAATTCAAATAAAAATCGTATGTTATTATGGTCAGAAATATTATAGGGTTTAACAAAACAAGGATATGAGTAAAATGCTTTATTAACTCAGATGATTTAAAATCTACATTTAAAAATGATTGCATTTATTTTTCTCTTAAACTTATAAATAAATTTATATGCTTTTAATAAAAAGATTAAAGGATTGTGGTCTTAAAATCGTATACCCTTTAATTATTCGAATTGCTTGTAATAGGATTTGTGGTAGGGGCATAGTTCACCAAATTGCATTTCGTCACGCAATTAGTGGTTCATTTGCTGCCTGGCTGAGCCTCCTTGGAAGATACTTCGATTCTGTTTGCACAAAGCTCGTTGGCTTTGCTATTTACTTTGAGTCTGTGCGTCCGTGTACGAGTATGTGGGTGTGTATCTGTGAGTGAGAGGTTTGGCAAAACTTAATTTTATCTTATTACGTTGCAGAATTTTGCAATTTCCGCAAGGTCCATTCCACAGATTGGTCAATTGCGTTTCGGTACTGTCGATGTCCTGCAACGGAAATGGAAAATGTGGCCATGACTTTGGTGTATTAGTTTATCGGCTTGTCCACCAATTTGGTTGCATCAATTATATATGCTGAACCACAAAATACTCCTTAAGCGTCATATGCTAATGGAAAATTTTAAAGTTTTTCTTTAAAAGGTTTTATCATTATATTTAACAATAAATATGACTCCGGTAGGGCGAATATAAAAATAATTTATTATCTCCGAGACATACCTTTTTACAAATTTGTAAAAAAAACATTTTTCTTCATTGACAGTTTATTGCCTAATTCTCTCTCTAATTCCTTATCCTCTTATTTCATAAAAAGGTTTCCAGCATCTGAAATAGTACGAAAATATTTAACGACTAACAGGCAATTTTCCATCGAGTAATACCTAATTTTTGTGGAATTTTATTGCAAAAAATTGTTGTGCTCTTTTTCAGACAAACGCTCCTAAGTAGCCCCTCCCTTTTACACTATTTCACGACGTTTTCAATTTTTTATGACCACAAACCAGAGTCAAAACAGAGGAAAACAACAGAAAGACGGAAGCATTAAAAAAGCTAATTTAATTAAAAGAAAATGCAATGAAAAATGCCATTCAGACAGGACACAGCCACGAGAAATGAAGAGGAAACGGACTGCTGCATTGTCCTGTGCGTGCTGCCTGGTAATTTAGCCGATTTTTTATGACACAACCGAACTGAGAACTGAGAACTTCGAGCTGAACTGCAGGGGAAAAGTGCAATGATGACGAGAAGCGGAATTCGCCTCTGCGCGATTTTATGCACATTTATCATAATTTCACACGCAGTCAAGGATCCGCAGGAATTGAATGGGAAGGGACCGGCTTCGGTTTCCTTTTCGGTTGCACACATAAAAAATAATCGCAGGGCTGACTCGGGGGGTTTTGAGGAAGCTCTGAAAGGGCGGGCAAATTGCATTTTGCCTTTTACGAGCAATGACATTTATGACAGTTTTCCTTTTCGCAAAAAAGGATGAAGAATGTCGCGCAAAATAATGAAACGAAGAAATGAGAAAACAGTAACAATGATAACCCATTAAAACTATTCGTAAACACACCTATCTTTAGAGCTGTGAGGTGAGAGTAAACTCCTGCTCAGACGAATGCAGTTCCTATATCCTTTTCCTCACGACACAACAAAGTCTCACTCGCGGTATTAATATTAATATGACGAAAGAAAAAAAAGTTACAAATAAATAGTTCCGACGTCGATGAGTATGTAAAAGATTGCACCACTTAACTGGGATACAAAATGATGAAACATTTGATTACAATATCGATTGATGGGATAAAATAATACAAAAAACAAGAAAGGAAGACTAGCTTCGGAGCCCGAAGCTTAGAACACCTTTGCATACTAGCTGCCTTTAAACCCTTTTATAGTTTGTATGACAGCTATATGATATAGTGGTCCATAGTAATTTGCAAAGAATCAATCAATTATCTTACAAAATAGCGATTTATGGAATTTTTTCACAATCTCTCCCATGATGGCTATGTGATTTAATAGAAAGCAGACTTGAAAAAATGCAGCCCGACAGCCTTCAAACTGAGAGACTATTTGCGGACATGGCTAGATCAGATAGACTCGGCTGGTGATGCTGATCAAAAATATATATGCTTTATAGGATCGTAGATGCCTCCTTCACTGCGTTGCAAACTTGTGGTCGAAATTGTAATACACTCTGCAAGGGTATAATAAAATAGTTTTGCATCGAGTAGAAAATGCGGTAAGCTTTTATTCATAACCTTGCAGAGGTCAAGCATTTTATAATAATTAAACAATAACATAAATATTTTCGCACGCACTTCAAATTTTGAAAATTGTTAATTTATTATTATAGAGTAAACTAAAGAAATTACTTTAATTTTCCCTATGCACTTAAATCTCCGAAGGTATTTTGCGACGCACGTTCTGGTTATTTTAAGTGATTGTTGTGATGTACCTGTTCCTTCTGTTCAAGATCTGGTTTCCGTTGGTGTCTTGGGTAGCTTCTCTCCTCGAAGTCGTAATTCTTCTTGCGACAAATCAACGCCCTCTAGTAGCAGACTTCCTGCTGCTTATATGTAATTTTTGTCTTTTTGCGGCTGCTCTTGGAGAGTCCTTATAGCTGCTGCTACTGTTATCAAATGGAATTTCTGTTTTTATTCCCTTCGAATATTGCCAGCGATTTCCGCACTTCAATAATTTCTTCTCATTTCATTCTTTGTCATAAAAATGGTCACCGCTTCCCAGAAATGTGCTGAAGCATTTGATGCATGCAATATGCAGAAAGTTTCCTATTTCAATAAAAAAAGCTAGGAAAGGACGTCGAATTGCGGATATAAATCTATAAAAATCTCAGCACTTAATATCGTAAAAATATCATCCCTTAACATCGATGGAGTATAGTTTCTTCATTTTTCTCGGCTTGGTTTTATTTGCTTCATGCCACCGACAACATCTGGCTGCGATGCAACATTGTCACAGATCTAAAATGCGGACAGAAATGCGCAGTTTTTGTAACATTAAAAAAAAATTATTTGATGCTTAGATAGATTATAATATTTTTAGTACTTATTATTTTTTACTTTAAAAACAATTACATTATTTTTAGAAATAAAATGAAATAAATTTAATTGAAATTTGTGCAATCAAAAATATTTCAAAAGGCTGCTATGTTATTTATTAAGGTATGAAATATCTGAAGGTTTAAAGAATTAATATATTCGTGAACTGTATCAAAGCTATATTCTGCTAGAGCACATCTTAGGAAAACCTCTGAAATGTATTAACTATATCTTAAGGCTATATTTCAATTTTTTTTAGAATACTATAAATCAAAGGTTTCTTAAAAACTTAAGCCAAACAATATCTTTCAATTCACACCCGCATAAACCACAATTAGCTCCTTGCGTTTCATTTGAAATCTGCAGATAATCTAAAGATAAATCTACGAACTCTGCTCGTTTTAAGAATGATTTCAGGGTTGATAGTTGAGCGGCGACAGACAGGCAAATAAAGGTAACAAACCGCAGTTTTTATTAGCTGACATATTTATGAATATTATTAACATTTCGTTTGGAAAACATTAACGCGGACAATAAGAGCGAGTGAATGTGAACAGGAAAATGCGCAAAAATGGAAATGCTTTCGCATTGGCCGGGATCCGGATCCAGGAGAACTGCGGATTCCGGATCCCGATGCTGAATGCGAGTTTCCAGGGGTGCGCGCCTCCGTGGCTCATTAATTTTTATACGCGGTGCGTGTGTGTTGCATTTCAATAAAAACATATTTTATTAGTCGACCAGAAAGGCAGCCCTAGCGATCCCGAGCCGGAGTCCTCGGATCCACCACCACACCAACGAACCTCTGACGACTGCCTGTCATCATAAATTCATTATTTATGATGCAATCAATGGAGCCGGCGAGCGTATGTCAAACCCATCAAACTCATCAGTTCGCATCGGAATCATCATCGCAGTCATTTGGCGAGCTGATTTGCGTCTGCCACAGATCGGAAGTTTGTTTATTTTATAGTTTCTGACGCCCTTCGTTCGCCCTTTCAAAGCCCAATTGTTCCACACTTCCTATATCCTGGGATAAGGGTATTCTGATTTTATTCAAACGTTGATCTCAATTCACTGACACGTAATCGAAGTTTTGGAACTTAAAAGGAATAAAGACTAGAAATAAAAGTGTAAATGTTTTTACTATAAAAATCAGTTCCAATTTAAGATCAAATACTAATTAATTAACTAACTAAATATTAGAAAAGCCCCGCGAATGTTAAAAAGAATAAATATTAATTCATTTTACCTATAGAGTATTTTTGTATTCGATGTGTCACATTTAAGTTATTTCGCACACAATTTGCAGCACGATGGGTTGTCTTTTCTGTGACAGTAATGTGTCTCAGATTCTTTTTTGGCAAATTTGAATGCATTGGAATCATATTTGGGTGGATGGGGTATTTGTTTGGCTATGAGTGTGGCCGGGCATAGGTATAACTTTACCGCTTTAGGATAATTTGGCTTTTGAGGAAAGTTAATCTCGGTTTCAAACTGCCAACAGAAAAACTAATTAAAATGTTCGCTCATACTCGTATTTTGATGAATGGTCTGGGATTTCCTATAAACAGACAGATATCCTGATAGAGGAATCCACCCTGTAATTAATACGTTATGAGTGTGTTTCATCATCATCAGCATTATCTTGCGTGATTTGCTTCACTGCGATGAGGGAAAAGTTTCCTTTCGCGCATATCCTGTCGGTGAATGGTGGTCACGCATCTTCTCCTTGTCATAATTTTCTTATTTCGTTTTTCGTATAAATTCCCTATTAAATATTCATGCGAATCTGGAGGATGTCAGTTCGGGTCTTCCTCTTAATGACATTTCAATAATTAATGTATTTTCCTTGCTTTTTTTGCCTCTCGTTTCGTTTCATTTGGCTGCGTTTCCTGTCTCGCGTGCCTGTCCTCTCCAGTCCAGGACTTTTTGACTCCCTGACTAGATATCATCAATCAAAGTATATTTTCAAGTAGATTTTCCGGGAGTAGCTACAGTCGTGGCTTATAAATGATGTTTTTGTTAAGCACTTTTTCTCATTTTGATTAAGGTTTTGGGGACGCTTCTGTTTTTTATACCGCTTTTTTTCAGAGGTTACATTTTGAAAATTTCAAGCATCTAATCCAATTTCCTCTCGCACAATTTTCCTCCATTTGCACAACTGTCATAATAGTTAAGATGGAGGAGGGCCGACGGAATTTTCCAATTGATTACTCGGCACCCACACGCGCACGCCTTTGTCTAATCCTTGGAAAGGACCCTTGCTATCCTAATTCCATAAGCAGGACATTTCTTCTTTTCTGCACATAAAATTCGAGCTAATGTCATTAGGTCGCCATTAGTTGTTGACTGATTCGATTTGATTTGATTTGATTTAATTTCAAAGCTAGCATCCAAATAAAATGTAAAGGTAAATTCTGAATAAAGGGAAGAGCTACGAGGATGCGCAATAATAAAAAAAAGATTATTTTGAAATTTGCTTGGCTCACGAAAGCGCTAAAAGTTAGTTGTTCATGCCATAATATTAGTATATAATTACCCTTTCAAGCTATATTAAGTTTGTACACTCAAGTAGTGCTCAGAAAGATTTGATCAAATTTGTATAGATCGTATTTTCGGTCTTTAAAATTTTTATAGACTTGTTATTGGGATTACCTCATATTGTTGCCAGTTATCTTCAAAAGACAAAATTAAAAGAAGCCCCAAAATAATTAAAACATTAATTTTTATAAAGCCTTGACTTAGAAAAAAAACTACAAAGGAAGGCTAGCCTTGCCTTCAATCCTTCTATAGTTTGTATGACATCTAGGGTATTGTGGTCTGTTTTTTGGTAGTTATTTAAACGTGATTTATAAAGAATAAATCAATAATCTTAAAAAATTTCGAATTTTCGATCTTATTTCCCAATCGTTCATATGTCATGTATTGTTTTGATTCCGGCCGTTCTAACTTATATACTACCTGCCAGAGATTGAGGATTTGTTGCAAGCCCGATGGCTTTAAAACTTTTGCGTTGAAACAGACAGACGGAAATGGCTATACCGACTCGGCTGATGGTGCTGATCAAGACTATATATACATTATGGGGTCGTAGTAGTCTCATTCACTGCGTGCGAGCTTCTGACCAAAATTTTTTGTATAATAACTGATATTAAATGTAATCTTTTATTTTTGATTTTGAGATCAAAATATTTTTTCATATAATATATATTTAATTTACTTCTTAATTTTAGTATAAGAAAATATTTGAGCTTTATATCAAATATATACATTTTTGCAATGTAAAATAATAATTTCTTAAAGAATAATTAATCAATCTTTATCGTTCAATTTAATTGCCAGCTTTCGTTTGGAGATCTCCTCTCTTCTGTTCATTCTGTTCTTTATTTGCGCAACAATTCGATGATCAATCCGGTTTACCTTTTTATCTTTCTGCCTATGTAGTCGTTTGAAAATTAGTTTAAAAAAAATACGAGTTTAAGACATTTATGTGGAAGGTTAGCCAAAAAATTTGCAGATTAAGATCAGCCAATTTCAAGACTCAAGGCCTTCAGCAAAAAAGGGATACCTCGCTGAACCGAAAACAGTTCGTAGAAATTAATGGATTTCGTTTTGTTTTGATTCGAGTTCACTTAACTCTAAGCGGTATCACTCACAGTAATTAACTAAACTGTTTCCGAGCTACTTAAGAACTCTGAGCGAGTGAAGAATTTCCTGTCAGAGACTAAATGTTTTCTGTCTACGGTTTTCACAGCTTCATTCGCTTACAAATCGCTCGACATTTGCTGCGCTTCAACATAATCATAAGTTTGTGCTAATTATTTTTCATAAGCCAAATCCCTATTGCCTCTACTAAGATAAACTTTTATCTGCTTAACGTTAATTAGTTTTGTTTGGCAAAGTGAAATTTCTGATTTCTTTCTCCGTGAGCGCGATGCAAACTTTTATTAACTTTTTTCGGGGCAATCAAACTGAATTGAACTACAGGATATTGCAACTGCATAAGTGCTAAAGTTTAATTAAAAGTCCTGGTTCATATCCTTGAAGCTGATGACGAGACCCTCAAGAATTCCACAATTACTTGGAATTCGAGATGAAGTTAAAAATGCAAATTGTTTTGTTAGCACCTAATTTTTTCACATTAGCGCGGAGAGTGGGGAATATAAGAATTCTATCAGAAGAAAAATTCGTTGCCATTGGTAAAAACTTTCTGCATCGAGAAATCTTGGAAAATATTTATGTTTTTCACTTTTTTTTGCATAATTGAATTTTCTTTGTGTTTGAATGCAGTCGCTTGTTGAACAATGTTGTCGAAGTGGCTGAAAAGTTTTCTTCAGAGTAGAAAAGTTTGACTTGCAGAACTCATTCCGTTTTAAGTTTAAAAATGTATAGAAATCGGATTCCTTTTTCTAGGAACTTCATTTAACTGCAGGTCTTTTCTTGAAATAGCTGGTTAAATAGTAAATTATTATTTACAACATAATCATCGAAATGCATATATTTTTTTTACCTTCTATAAATTCATAAAATTTGTGGAAAACATTATAAGTATTTTCGGATTCACTCATTACTTCATATATTTTTTTATTTACCACTGGTACAGTATCAAGTATTTAAGTGAGACTAAAATCAAAAGATAAAAATCTTATTTTCTTTTTTTTTTGATTCATTGTGGAGTAAGGATCGAGAACGATTAAGTAATTGAGATAAGTTATCTAAAGCATTCCATTTTTTTGGGCAAAGATATTAAGTTGAGAGAAAAAATAAATCATAGATTTTCGCCGGTAGCCATCGTATGTATATCTGACAATACTGAATAATAACAAAATGTAGATTATTTTGAATGCATTCGAAATTTCTTAGTCTTAGGTGAAAACTGGAAGTTACTATGACGTTAACCAGAACTTGGTAACGAAGTGAAGAAGACATCTTCTACCCTATAAATAATATATATTGATCAGCATCACTAGCAAAGACAATCTAGCCATGACCGTCTTTCGGTTTCTAGGCAAACTTTCTTTCTGTAGCAGGTATAATGTAAATCGGAACACAACATCACATAGCTGCTATTGCAATGGGTAAAAGGTAAAGATACATTTTTTAGAACTCGTCTGTGAAGGTAAACTTTGAGCGATCCTGAAAGTCACATTCAAATTTGACCACTATTTACATACAACAACTGTCATAGGAGCGGTGCGATAAATGGGGCATCGAGCATAACGTGGTTGTTTTTAAAAATAATTAAAATGTATGAATTATTAATTAATTAATTAACTTGAAAACAAATCGGACCATTCTGTCATTAAGCTTTCACACAAAGCTAGCATTCCTTTCATCATAAACCACGTACGTACATTAAATTAGTGCAAATGCATGCAACACAGCAAAGGAGACCCCAAGGTTACGAGAACCTTAATCAGGGTTACTAAATATGACTGTCTGTATGAACAGACAGATCTCGGATAATAAAAGCTAAAGACACCAATCTTTTTGATTTGGACTCTTTATGTGTCTAGGAAGATGAAGTTTCTGAATTCGTTTCATCTGTCCCTGCACTTCCTGCACTTGTGCTTTTGCAATCCCGTATCTCGGAATCTATAAATGACACTATATAACATATTTAGATTTGTTTGTCACGCAGAAACATAAATTTATAAGTACATGCAAATCAAGTTGGCTTAAAATGTTTGCCACACCCTTTCCCGTCTTCGCAATTTCAAAATGGATTACATATGAAGACTCATGCAGATTATTTTTCAAAATAGTCTATCATAATTCGAGCGGCAACCTATAATGGTGCAATATATATAACATTGATCTGGTTTTGAGTTGCGGTAGTTCCATTTCCATCCGTCATCATATCTTGTTAACGTATTTCAGCTGTGAAAGACCTAAATAAATTCGTTATATAAATTAAGATAAACAAGAGTTATAATTTGTTTTTTATGAACGGTTTTATTGACTTTTTGTTTGACAAAAAATTGATGCAATCTTTAGCCAACTACGATTTATCTTTACTTCTTTCTGGGTTTTGCTCATAGGGAAAACGTAGAAAAGATTGCTTACAAAGGAACTTACAAACTATTCCAGTATTATTAATTTATTTAAATATGCTTTAGGTATAAATTATTGCTAAAAAAAACTATTTTTTTGTGGTCTCCAAAATTTCCGTACAAAGTGGGGATTTTTTCAAAGGGTTTCTTGAGATTTTGTTGTGGCTTTTTTGTATAATTTTTTAGAAACAAAACCATTATCACAATCGCTTTGATGAGTAAACTTAAATCGGGTGGGAGTGTTGGCTTTATCAATGAAATCATGTGCCGTCGGCTGTTGTTGCGTGATGACTATTTTTTGGGTTGGCTGCTGTCGCTGGGGTTTCCTTTGTACTCTGGATTTTGGGCTGGACTGTAGGCGGTAAGTAGTAGTAGCTCTCCTAGCCGGTAGTAGCTGTATCTTATGCAATTCCTCACTGCGATGGCTTGCGATATTTGCTGCATTTCCTTCCCGCTTTAGGAAGGCACTGGCTGCACTGGCGGAGAGTTTCCAGGACAACGGTGGCCAGAAGGCGCCACTGCGACTCCCGCAGGCGGAGGAGCTGCTGCTCCTGCTGCTCCGCCTTTCGCAACAAAGTCGCCTGATCGGGTATGTAGAACGCCACTGCCATTGTTGGTGGTTCCTTTGTCTTTAGCCGCTGCGTTCCTTGTTTATCGGAATTGCACAATTGCCGTCGCTGAGATGAAGATGACTCAATGAGACTTTCTCTTCGGCACAATGAATATTTATTTTGTTAGTTCTTTGTTGGTGTCTCGCACACATGCACAAACACGTTTCGTTTTGTTTTGTATCTTCGAGTTCGTTCACTTCAGGTTTATATTTTACTTTATTTACTGCTGCTCCGACGTTCGCTTCGTTCGCTGGATATTTTTTTTTTGAATAAATTGAGCGTTGGTGCGAGCTATTTATACCTGGTGCTCTCCCAGTTGTTCTTCGCTCTCTATCTGGTGGTGTTCTTCGCTCTTGTTTTGTGGCGCTTCTCTCGTTTTCAGGCCTTTGGCTCTCTCTTGCTCTCTCCGAGTTTTTATGTTTTGGTATTTTTGTTGACATCGCCTCATTCGCAGCACCCAAAGAATATTTTTTGGGGGCGGGTGAGAGGCGGGGCCACCTTGCGCCTGTTGCCAAGTGTGTTTTTTCAGAGAGTTTGTAGTCTTGTTGTTGTCAGGTTGTTGGCTGCGCTGCCGTCGCCTTTGTAGCTTTTGTTGTAACTGTATGCGGTGAGAAGTACAGTTAGCATATTAATTGTGGTAAATCGTCGGGGCATGACAAACGATTCCAAACAAGGAGTTAAAGAGAGAGAGAGAGAGAGAGAGAGAGAGAGAGAGAGAGACTGGGGATAGAAGGTGAAGATTGAACGGAAGGTCGGTATACCCTTTCCGGATTAATTACTCTTTATCGAGCTATTTACATATTTTCACCGATCCTGAAAGTCCCATACAAATCGGAACACTATATCCCACAGGCGTCATGGGAACGATGGGAAAACTGCATAACTCCTGAGTTTAAAAAAATTTTTGAACCAGATTCTTGATCTTGATAACCAATCGAGTCGATCTAGATAGATCAAGCCCGTCTGTCAGTTACTATAGTCACTGATCTTTTAGTTTAAAAGCTATCGGGCTCACTTTACTTAAAGGTTGCAGGTGGTATATAAGTCGGAACGGTTAGATTGGGAACACTGTATCATATATGTAGCTGCCATAGGAACGATTGGAGAAATTGGATTTGAGTCATTAAGCACAACTCTGGTGTTTTTAAAGGAAATTTATTCATATAAATATACAATTCATAGACGTTAAAGCCGATTGAGAAAACTAAAAGCAAAAAATCAAACCACTTTAGCCTATAACTGCACTACCATCGATCATACGGTTCGAAGAGAACTGGTCCTTTCTTTTTTATTGTAAGCCTACACTCCTTTTGAATACTTTTGACTAAAATTGTTATATATGTATACATAGTAGCTATATACATACATATGTAAATATATACAATAATTGAGTTCCCATTTTATTTTCCCATACTTCTCTTTATCAGGCACGCGCGTTCTTTAAATGTTTACACACTCATCTGATGCTTCCGACTAAGAGTTATGACAATATCTCATAAATTAATTTCATAAATTTACGGTGAGTGTATATAGTCCATAACGAGTGTATATTGACAACAATGGGGTCGACTTATAATTTCCCATATATCGTATGCAATTTGTATTCTGGGTATAATACGATGTGAATGTTTTCGCAGGAAATGGTTTTAATATTACAGTAAACTGGTGATTAAGGTATTATTTACGTCCTGATGTGAAAACCTTAATCCCTATTATATATTATATTTTTATTGGTATGTCTAATTTTAATATTTTTCGCCTGCAGTTCGATCAGCATTCATTTATTCAGTGCTATACTTGCTAAAAATGTCAAAACATATATTCACGCCAATACAGAATGAATTTCTTTTCATAGTTATGCAATATCCCAATTTTTTAGTTCATGCTTTTTGTGATTTGTGATTTTGGATAACATAGAATCCCACCATCCATAATTGAAACCTTATTAAAACCTCTACCGGTAATCGTAAACTCCACCCACAATGTCGTAATACTGTACCTACGCACACAGACTCAAAACCGAATTTGGCAGAGTGCGTCTCAAGTGCTTCTACTGCGGCTGAGAAATTTCAGCTACCACTTCGGGGGTTGTTCTGCGTCATCATCTACGAATTCGTATGCCTCATCTCCACCTTCTAGGTCTAGGTCTATTGTTGAAGGAACTACTCAACGTTTCGCCGCCTCTTCTCGCGTGCTCTTTCTCTTTCACTCGCTGTCGCTCCTCCCTTTCGCACTTCGTATGGCACGTAGTAGTTATTTTTTCGTCTGTATTTTCTTTCCGGGTCCGCGCCAACATAAATCCCCGAAGGTTGGGCGTGGCTTATGTTTCCTAACAGCATTTCATGCTCGGTCGGGCCAGAAGAGGAAGCCAAAAAATGTGTGTTGCCTCTCTTTCTGGGGATTGGGGAACCAATGTGCTTCGAGTTGAACATTTTTGTGTTGGGTCTGCTTCTGTTTCTGGGGCGGAGCTTAGGTTGGGACCTTTTTTTCCGGCCTGGTATGAAGTAGCTGAAGCATTGCCTAAAAGGGTGGAGTTTCGAAGGTTTCAGGTTGGCTAATATTGGCAATCCCTTGAACAAGAAAGGAAGTCTAGATGCGCAAATCCAAGCTTGTAGGATAATGCCATCTATATGGTCAGATATTTCTTAATTGCGGCAGCTTCCTAACTGGTGATAAAATCACACTATTAAAGAACAAATTTATTATATAGGGTCGAAAATATAGCCATCAATTTGTTGCAATCTGGACAAAGTTGTTATAGCTTCTGACCTTAGCCGGATTATCGAAGATAATTGGGCCCACTTGAATGCCAATTAGTTCAATGATTAACCTCTTGAATACCATTACCTTTCTCGATCCCTCTGTTTTTCTGTCCCTAAGATTACCATCTAGATTTTCAATTGCTCAATGAAGCGAAATTTTCCAAAGATCCTATCTTTGGATCTGGTATTCTCAGTAGCTCTTGGTTTCTTAAAGAACTGCACCATTTTGAGTTCATGCTAGTCATGCGGGTAATTATGGCAATTTTTATTTAAATTGGGTTACGATAAGTAATTGGGGTTGCATTTTGACTTGCTTAAGAACCCTAACATACATATGTATCATTTGCATATCTATGTGTCTGACTGCCCAGAAATCATATGTTGTAACTTGCGGCTTATTGAATTTTTCAAATTGAATTTTATTTTTTTCCGATTAAGTTTTCAATCTGCATGTCAAATGACCCACATGATGGTGGACTTATTCCTGGGAAGTGTGTCAATAATATGTTTCGATCGACTTAAAACTCATGATTTCAGCTCGGGATTCCAGAAATTAACGTTAAACGTTATCCCTCAAACAATAATTTTTTTTTTCAAGCGAAAGCACATTTAATTTCATCATTTACTGTGCTGCTTATCTTCTGACGTGTCACTGTCTTTGTCTGGGACTGCCTCAAAATATCATATTATGGACATTTCAAGCTATAGCTATATATACACATTTTGTAACATTCACGAATGCTAATGAGTAATATCAACAATGCGATAACTTGCGCAGCTTGTCGGGATATTTTTTTGCTCTTATTCGAATGTACCGTTTTTATACCCTCGCAGAGGTTATTATAATTTTTACCAGAAGTTTGTAACGCATTGGTGGAGATATCTCCTATAAAATATATATTCTTACACATATTCATCAGCATCACCTGCCGATTCCTGTCAGTCTGTGCGTCTGTCGGACATTTTTTAAGATAATTGATTATGATTGACATTGAAGCCGTTTTAGAAAATTAAAAACAAAAAATCGGATCACTAGGATATAGTTGCCGATCAAACGGGTTGAAGGCAACTTGTCTGCAAGGTTATTCTAGGCTTCGGATTCCGAAGCTAGCCATTATTACTTGTTATATGGTATATCGATATATTTTTTAAGGCGCTGGACTGCCGTTTAATGAAGTATGACGCATTTTAGATATTAAGTTGTATTTGGCAGAAGCATACTAATAATTAATTTAAAATGGCTACATTCAAAAATTACCTTTCGGTATTTACTAGTAGAAGTACAGAAAGAAAGAATGGCGAGTCTGCCATGATAATTCGATCAGAAGAAATTATTTACTTATTGATATTATTGAAGCATTGTTTCTCCCCTTTGATTGTTTAACTAGGAAATTAGTATCGCTCCAACTACTTATCTTTAACATCATTAACATTTTTTAACAATCATATGATGCTTTCTTCATTAATCTATCTCAATTGATATACATATTTTTACACGCTTTCTAAATTGACAGACTAATTCTTAGCCATTTCATTTTGATGAAGTTTAGTTTAAATTTTGATTGATTTGATTAAATAGTTATTGGTGCTTAAAAACTTGAGTTTATAATGAAAGTATTCCCCAATTAAGCTGAACTCCCTTTAACACTCAGATCGATTTAATATTAATATCCGTACCCAACAATCCCACAAAAGTTTACATCTCTTTGTTGCTCCCGCACTCTCGATTCCCGATCTCAAAAACTCTCAATTTCTCACACTTTTGTGTATCTTTTTTCTGCTTTGGCTTCGTTTCGTTAATTTGTGTTAATTTTTTATGATCCCAACTGGTGGTCTGGTTGGGTCCGCTTTTCGATCTTGTCAGAAATGTATGTATATTTTGTTTTATTTGATTTCCCATTTAGAAAGCATGGGCCGGGGCAAAGAAACAAAGACAATTGCCCTCGGGTCATTAACTCACTCTCCCACCTTTTTTGTAGTCTTTTTATTTTTATTTTTTCCCATTTTGTAACGCCTGTCATTGAGGGCTGCTTAGGCAGACGATCCAAACCGAAGCGATCCGATCGGAGCGTCTGGGTCGGAAGCTTAAAGCGCGCCGAGCTCCGATTCCCAGACCCCAGGCCCGATTCTCCGGATGAGTCATAGCATCGGTAGCAGTGAAAGATTCGGGGAGGGGATCCGCACACGCTCTCATTCTCCTGCCCAAAACGAGACCCATTTAATGTTGTTTAACGAGTGTTTGTTGCTTGTGAGCTCTACGCGTTTTCGAATACCCATTAATGGCGCAGAAGAGGGGTATGTACAAAGATTCGTATTTTCAATAGGGTTTTCATCTTGATTTTAAATTACTTTTTGAAAATGAAAGGTTAAATAATTTAAATGAAATTAGCCTTTAAAAATAATCTGATCTGCAAAATCAGGTTACATATGTCGATATACAGTAAAGACCATGCCATAATAAAGGTTCCAGAGCTTGGATTGTATATATTTATATATCAACTCGGTTATCAGTAACGATCATAAATATACATCGGTAATTCATAGCGTTGGAAGAAGTACCTTTAACCTGTTCAATATTTTTGAAAAAATTAATATTTCATTTTTTGATTAACACTTCATTTCAATATTAACACTGACTTAAGGATATAGAAATGAATAATATATTCTATATATATATATATAGCGCCCGAAGTTTCAGAAATAAATTTGGTTTTGTTAGGAGATAATGTTTATTAAATTACACAAATTTATAAATAAGTTCGACGAAGTCAAAACTCAAGACAGAATTGAGGGGTAATCCATAGTTGCAAAGAAGGGGCTTTCAAAATCTCACATGTTTGTTTTTGCTGGTGGATTTTCAGTGGTGGCCTGGTGGGGGTCTTTGATGATCGTCTCGCCGTCTGGCTGCTTGGGTAGAACATGTGCATAGCTGTGTTCGGAGCTCGGACACTGGTCCTCGAGCCCCTTAGTATTTCTTCGTTCTTAATACACCCGGAGCAAAAAGATGATACAAGAAGTGGGGATGGGAAAACCGATATGACGATAAGATTTCCTGGACGTGCGATCCACTCTTGGAGACCCATCTTCTGGGTCGCGTCTTCTGCCTTTGTTTAATTTATTTCATTGTTCTTTTTGTTTGCCTACCGAAGATTTTCCGTTTGCCCCTCTTGTACAAACATGTCAGTTGATTCTTTTTTTATTTGAGTAATTTTCGCCCCCTTTTTCCATAGATTTAATGGTTAGATAAGATATATTCGGTATGGGTTTTCAGGTTGCTTTCCTCTCCTCGGCATCGTGCATCGACATGTCCGGAGCTGCATTTGGGTGTTTCTTGTGTGTGTTCTATTTGCTTTATGTCATTATTTGTCTTTGATCTTAGCTGCACTAATATTTTCCCCATGGGCAGAAGTCAAGTGTGCAAGCGTGGAGGGTTTTTGAATTTTTTTTACATCACGGATGAGTCATGCATCGGGTTTTCATTCGGGCCGAGAGTGTGTAAATGTGTGGAAACTAGAGTTGGGTAATAAAAATGTTTGTTGGTCACCTACTTGATAGTCTTGCGGAGGTGAAAAAATTAAGAATTTCACGGGTCATCTGACCCTGGCTGTGATTATGAGAGAAAAATTACATTAAATGTCATCAGAAACGTTCTATTTCTGCAGAGAAAATTGTCAAATAATATTAAAATATATGAAGTAAAACGGACATTCTTACCGATTCATAAAAATTTGATCTCCTACTAAAATTTATTTCCGTATAAATAATTTCTCTTAATTTTAAAGCTATCGGGCTTCAACTTTGCACCTTTTATTATGTTGCAGGTAGAATATAAACCGGAATAAGAACACTCTATCACATAGCTTCCATAGTGTCAATTTGTTACTTTTTTTTTTATATAATTGATTGACCCTTTAGAAATTGTGGTCTACTGAATATTTTTACGGATGATAAAAGTCCTATACAAATCTGGCCACCATATTCGTAGCCATATGCTGGATTTAAGGATTAAACATGTGCACAAAAAAACTATTATGAAATTATAACCAAAATGCTTCACACATATAATATAACACATATAACACACATAACACATATAATATAATAAGAGTGACTGAGATAATTCTCAAAAAAATGCCTAGTTTTAATTCCTCTGAATAGCAAAACCATGCCGAAATTATTGAACTAATTCCGCCGTTTTTAATTGCATTAACGCAACATTTTGAATTGGGTTCAGTTTTGGATGGACTTCTGATACATTGACGGGAATATTTTCCACCTCCAAGGTCAATTTTAAATTTATCCTACCATAGGATGTTGCGCCATTCCTCTGGTGATCGTCAATATGGCGCTTTGAAAATTAAATTCGTGTTGCTTATTGTTTGCATTTAAGCCCAGCTCATCCTTTATTTTTTTGCAACTCTTTTTATTCGGGTATCTGGCTACGCGATTAGCAGATTAATCTGATATTATTCATGGTCGTCCGCGATTTGGAACTTTTGGTAAATTTTGTAGTGAATATTGAATCATCGGTATTTATCACTCTCTTGTAAGTCTTTTCACCAGAAATAACTTTTTTAATCAATTTAAGCCGCTCAGGTGTACAAACTTTTCCCCTGACCATTATTTTTTCAAGTCTCAGTATTAACACAACAAAATTAAAGTTTTGTAAAACCTAAAGCATTTGTGAACCACATAATGAACGACGAATTCTATATTTGCTAATTAGCACTCTAATTATTATAAATAAAGCATTTTGGATATAATTTCATAATAATTTGTTGTATTATTTGTATCCGTACTACATTAAGTCGCCGTCTTTTGTTTTTAATTTTGTTATTAAGTAATATATTTGTTTTTAGTCCTATTATTAGGCTCACCAATGTATGGTAATCTTCCAAACTAAAAAGCATTTAATAGCCACTGTAGCCACTTTTGTACGCATTATTAATAAATATAAGCAGAAGTTGAAATTTTAATTTAAAACAGATGCATGCTTAAGCACATTGACGTCCTTATCTTAAATTTAAGCGAATTTATCGACCAAGCGATAGGTTAAGCATTTGTAATAAGCCCAACCACCATCAATAACCCGAGCAATTAAATTTAATTTCATTTCGCTGAGCAACAAATTATGGTATTGATTTAAATAAAAGTAGAAAAATATACGAAATCAAGGAAAATTACGATAATTGCTTCCGTGGGCTTCGTACAATTTTTGAATTACAATAAATTATATAATTATTTGATATTTATGGGCTGGAGCATTCATCCCTACCACGTTGAGGATGGGGCAATAAAATATTTACAGACGCTATCGTTAACCATTTCCTGCATAGATTATTTTGAGGATATGACAGACAGCCCGGTTTTTCCTCCCCGCTCCACCTCCACTTCCAACTCCTTGATCCTATTCAAATTTCTTATTTAATCTATTTTATGGCCAAGTGTGTGTGAAGAAATAGTCAAAAAATTTTGGTAGCGCGGGAGGGGGTTCCAGCTTTTATATACTTTGATTTCGATGCTTTTCTCTTTTAGTTTTATGACTATCTTTTACGACCTGCCACTGAAAGATACATACGCAGAGGAGCAGGGGGAGACAGACTGAGAGCATTGATAAGACCGTTTCGCATACGTGACATTTGCAAATTTTTTAATGCGCCATTTGCATTGGTACAGAAGCTCAAAACATAAAACTCGACTGGTAAATGCAGGAGATAACCAAAAATGGGACGTCGGGGGTGTGGCTAACACATATAAAAGACAATTTCAGGCGCCATGTGCTGCATATTTCATGGCGTTTTCCCGCAATGCATTAAAATCGCAGAGGGACAAAAAGGGGAAACTAAACCATTAACCAGCTGAGTGAATCAAGATGGAATACGTTTTAAATGTTTAAGTGGCCATAAAAATATTATTTCCTGAATGGGCAAGTAAGCGATATGCATATGACCGGCATTCAATACAGTTTTCTTCAATATCTACTCATTGAGATCCATTAAAGTTAGTTCAATTTTTAGACTGACGCTTTTAAATATTATTTCATTAATTCAAATTCAGTTTTTAGCTCTGAATTAGCTCTTAAAAATGTATATTCACACTTAAATACATATGTAATTTTTCTTACTTTAGTTCTGTCTATTAATGATAAACATTGACATTTTGGCCCAATCAAATTTAGTTTAATTTTCGTCAAAATCTTAATGTCGGCTTAAAGACTCAATTTTTGAATGCCAGGGGTGCCTGATAAACTCCTTTTTGGCCTATAAATTGCTCGTGGTAATTAAGGCCCAGCCCGGCGATAAATGTACAGCGTGTTGACGGAAATAAAGCGCCAAGAGCTGGAGGTCCCTTGAGATGTTCTGACAATAACTCACACGGGCATTTTAACTGCCCGCCAGGGCTAATGACCAGATATTCTGGCGTATCCGCACAAATTGCACGCAATTAGTGTGCAATTTTTGAGCGCTAGATGGCGCACATCTGTGCCCGCCACTCCTCCTCCATATTTTTCCCCGTTCCAGTTGCTCATATGATTAGTAGCGAGTGTGTGTGTTTTTGGCTTTGTAATTGCTTTTTGTAATTTATGCCCGCTGCTCTGATGATGTCGATGCCATCGTCGGTGCGAGTGGTTCTTGTCCTGTGCCTCCTGCCAAAGGTCTTTCGTGAGAGTTTTCGGCTTTTGGTCACCATGTGTGTGAGATTTTGCAATACCCAGTTGTCAGGGAATACCTTGTTTCCAGAAGCTATAACCACATTAACTAATCCTAGTTCGATGAAAATATTATTTTGGGAATATACCATTTAAAAAAATTACTAAACTATTGTGAAAATATTGAACAGGTTTTTAAAGTTTCGTTAGAAATTGGCAATATACATACATACAAGTAAGTATGTTTGCGATCAATGAGTAGAAATTTTCATTTTTTGGGTTATTAATTGAACTGACGATATTTTCAACTGATAAAAATGTTGTGTAATATATTTCAAACTATTTTCTATTTAATGAACACTAAAGCTTTGCTATACCAAAAACTTTTTTTCTCTATCTTAAACGGTATCACAAAGTTCAAATATTTTCGCAGACCTAACATTTTTTCCTTATGGCGTTGATGGTGCACTTTGGTCCACCATCATGACAGCTGCTTGACGACCAAAAGGGTCGAAAGTTCGTCCTCGTTGCTTCGGCACAGAGTATTGTTGTTGGACTAAGCTGGCAGGCATGGATTTGCTTATTGGGTAGATACCAAACAAAATAAAAAAATTGTTTAAATGCTCATGAACTTCAATAGTTTGATCTCGATAATAATTGCTTTCAAAACTGAAAGTTATGAATTTCTTAAAAATTTTAGACAATTATAATAAATGAATATTATACAAAAATTACATTAATTTATTGGACTGCAACACAATTTCATAATTCTCGAAATATTAGCTAATTGCTCAGGCTTGACAAAACACAAAGAGTGTTTTTTCAATAACCGGAATCATGTGAAAATAATTCGAAAAGGTCTACCTCAACCTGCCGCTCATTCTGTAATTGCCGTGTAGCTGGGCAGGTTTATTCATGCAAAAATTGTTCAAAGTGAAATTCGTTCCAGGCTGCATTTGTCAGATTGTCCTTTGCCTGTTCCTGCATGGCTGTTTTTTTTTTGTTACTCTGGGAGAGGCCATATTGATTTATATAAGCGGGTTGCTTTTTGGTATTACACACAATTCACGTATTCTTTACCCATTACATATTCCTTGTTTCTTTTTATTTATATCACAAGGAAATATCTACACATTAATACATGACGGAATTATAAATTGAGTATTTTTAATTAATTTAATTTTTTTAATCGAATTAATAATATTCACAGGTCCCTTGCAAAGAGTATCTAAGCTTTGGTTTTATTCATCTTTATGCTTCCATTTACTTTGGACAAATGTTGCAAATGCGCTTTTACGCTTTGGACTTCAATTCGCCCAGCCTTACCGTTTTTTTTTTCTATATATTTCACTTTGCCAAATAAAAACATACATATTCCAGCTCTTGTGGCTGCTCCTGTTTCTTTTTTATAATCGCATTAAGTGCGCTTATTTAACGGAAATCTGCCGCGCTGAGCGATACGCAAAACTCGAGCCATGAACATGCCAAAACGCTAATGATGACTAATTTGTTTGCCTTTCCGAACGCCGCCCCCTCTGGCCAGATTTTTGAAGTATAGTGGAACACATGTGTGTGTTACTGGCCACAAGTGTTTGCCAGGGACTTCATGCTCTTGCTCATCCACCTTCCCATTCCCGGACTTCTCCTTTTTGGTTTGTTATTTTTGCAACATTTAACGCCTATTTGGGCTTTATGCTTGCTAAGCTTTCCTCGACCCGGCTTTTAAGTCTGTTTGTTTTTCTTTCCATTTTTGTTTTCGGTATTTATTTTCGTTTTGGAACGGCCTCTAATTCGTTCACTGGAGTTTGTTGATGTTTTTAATGCAGCGCACAATTAATTAGCAATTAGCATTTTGTTTGTCTCGTTGGGCTCATTGGGATCTAGAGGACATATGTATGTACATATCTTATGTATGTGGAAAGAGATTTTGAATATAAGGGAATTTTAATATATATTTAAAAAAAAAAATGTATTTCCAAGGTTAAGGATAATAAAAATGTTGGCTTTTTCAAACTAAACAATCATCCAACTTTTATATTATAGAATTAAAAGTTGGAATTAGACCGTGTACAGTTCAGTTGTGCAAATGTATCTAACAAGCAGAAAGAGGCCCTTCTTGATCAGCGTAATATTATTTCTTTTTATTTATTTATACTATTTTTTTATACAATTTATAACTATAATGAGTCCCTTTTAATCAAACTCGCCTTCAAATCAAAGAAGAAGACTTAACTATGGAGAACAATTTTAATCGGATTAACTAATTTACTCACCATGGCAAAATAGAACCCTCGGCCAGTTCCCATTAATCGGACATCCCAAATGAGGACAACAAATAAATTGAAGGGACCCAGAGAAAAAAGACGACAAGCAATTGGTAAATTAACAAATTATGCATCAACCGAGCGGATTACAAAAAAAGATGGAGAGCTAGGGGATAAGAAGTACCAGAGAAAAAACGAGCACTTAATTTAGTTAATGTAAACACAGGGCAATCCCAAGTTTGGACGGATTCTTGACATTTGACAGATGAACTTGTAGAAAAAATAAAGGAATTCAGAGGGAGAAAATCGTCTTGCTTTTAATGTTGATGCGACTCAATTTGTTAGTCGCAAAAACAACAAAAAGGGAGAAATTTACTTCTTAGGATTTAAGTTGCCTCGTAATTGTTACAAATAGTGGGTAGGAATAAACTAAAGGGAGGTGGAAGTTGAAGGTCAGTCCATTTATCCAGAATATTTCACCTCTGGACTTTTTGCATTGGACTTTTAAAACTTTAAAGTGCATTGAAGCATTACAAAAGTTTATAGGCAAGTATAAATGGACATTGCATAAAGAAATAACAGCATTGTTGCTGTTCTGTTCACAAAATACAGACAATGTTCGGTTAAAGTAATCATTTTTTACTCTTTTTAGAAATCTTTTCTTAAACAAGATAGATGTTACAGTCAAGCTAGCCCGACTGATATATACCTTGTACAGAGTGCTCCTCGAATTATTTTGAGAAAAGAACACGAAAAAGAGGTTATGGCCAAGGGCCCCCATTACGGCTTAATACCAGCAAAAAATATTGATATATCAAGAAATATTTAACAAATGCAGACGGCGGATGTCGGTCAACAAGTTTTAACAATTCACTTGTAATGCCTAGGTTCTATCTCGTATGGTCTTAAAGATATGGTGCACTCTCCATTATGAAAATTATACAACTCTTATAGACTTCGATATCTGTGAATTTTAATTAAAGCAAATTGCAATCTTGCCCCCTCTTCCAGTGGCGTTCCATGTGTCTTCCGACCATCTTGGGCTCCGGAAGGGCACACGCCTCAAACTTCAATCTCTTCTAGTTGGCGCCATTGAAATTGCTGTAGTTCGACAGGCAATTGATCGGGTGTGACTTGAGGTCCTCTTTTACAAGCTCATGCCACTGTCGTCGAGTCAGTCTGGAATGTGTTAGTATCTTTCTTAAAAGGCAGAAAATTTGCGGTAGGGGTCCGAGAACCTCGCTCCGAATTATGCCCGATGAGAGGTGGTACCCAGATACGCAATTTATAATATTTAACTATTTAAAATTGAACATCCACGGACATTCTCGAAGTATTTCATTGCTGGAAATCGCGATGGAATACAGCTACACTTCATTTCATCCTGGTACTCCAAGTATCTCTTGACTTACTTGGAAAGCACATTTGTCTAGAGTCAACGGATTTGCATGTACAAAATACAAAAAAGGATTGGCTACTTAGGCCATGGAGTGGTCTAACTCTAAAGGCTAAGGTGCAACTATTTCTAGCCATATTTATTCCCACATTTAACTGGGAAATCGCCTTTTGGGCCACAGTGTGCTACAGTAAACTGAAACGGATGCTGTCTTAAAATCACTCCGAAGACTGACAAACATTCCTGTAATCATTCCACCTCAGATCGCTACAGAAACCTCCTACTTGCGCACCTGCAACTTCCGGATACTTGGACGATAACCACAGGTTCAACTCATTCAACCAAACACTTGATGCTTCTCATACCCACTGAGCTGGGCTTTACTTACAACTTAATTTTTTTAAAATAATAACACAAAAATATATTGATCCAACATATATACAAGTATTTCCGACTTATATACTTTCGCAAACAGAAAGACGGATGGTGAAAAGTTACAGCTGAAGCTTTTAGTTTTAGAACTGAGATACAAGTTTGATTAGACTCACCTTCGATGGTGATGCTGATCAAGAATAAAAATACCTTACAAACTGAGTTGTCTCCATCACTGCGTTACAAACTCCTAAGTGTAATGCCCTCTAAAAGGTATATAACCATGTTTGTTTGATGACATTCGAATTTTATTCAAATGGGATGTCATTTATATGTAAATTATACCTCTTATTTTCTTTTGCAATATTGTTAAAATATGTTTTCAGAGCAATTTGTAAAGATTCTGGCTGGTAATTCCTACTTTTTAATCAAATGTCACCAACTCGTTTCTGAGCATTTAGAGCCTGTAAAAACGCTAAGGACAACAGGTTATGGCTGTTGATTTCGAGGGTTGACTGCCAGTCAGAAGGCCTCCGAATATTGCCAAACTACTTTTGAGGCATCAAAAGAATCCCCACCGCGCCCTTTAATAATAACAATAAAAAAGCGAAAACGTTATGATTTTATTGCTTATGAAGATGTAATTAATATTCGCTAACCCCTTCGACAATTATCCTCTTAGATAAACAATTGCAGACAGGGGTCGTCAGAAAAAAGTAATAAAAATATGTGTTTTCTCTTTTCTGGTTATATTTTCTATTCTGCGCTTTTGCTACATTTTTTTTTTTGTGATTTGCCTTCTTTATTTTCATTTGTTTTGCCTTTGTCGTAAAACGTTTATTTCATTTATGCGGCAAATTCCCACTGGAAAAGTTGTCGTAAAAAAATTCCCAATAAAATTATGCAAAAACCGTAGAAAAGGATTAAAAACATCCACAGGAAGTGGCTCGGCAGCTGTGTTTGCTCATCCTTTAATTACTCTCTGATAGCGCAAAACTATAAGGAAAGCTTTTTATGGCACCGATCGTAAATGTAACTGCCTTGGGACCCAGCATAAGAAAATATTTGCTCAAAAGGAAGTTTTGGCGTCGTAAAACGCTCAAAAGACACCACTGAATTTGTCCCTCATAATCTTGGCTTATGTATCTGTCTGTTCTTAATCCCTTTAACATCCCTAACATGACTCACACGGATTTATCTCAAGTCAAAATCAAAAAATGTTTCTGCATAATTCGATTGAAAGCAATCAAAGGTCCTTCCAAACTTACCCAAAAACAAGAAAGGAAGACTAGCTTCGGAGCACGAAGCTTAGAATATCCTTGCTGACCAGTTCGTTGTTAGTACTTAATGCAGCTATAGGAAACAGTCGTCCGATATGTTGTATTTAATTCTCAAAGTCGGTTTTAATGCCTATGAAAAGTATATTTTTAAGGAATGAATAAATTGTCTTAAACTGGCCCCATCTTTCGTATGGCAGCTATCAGATCCAAATTCAGGATTGGTATAGCCATTAAATTGTGGTTTAATATGAATCAATCAACTAACTTGAAAAATGGCGAGCTAGACCCTTTTTTTCAATCGTTCCTATGGCAGCTATGTAGAGTAGAGTTCCGATTCGGGCGATCCAACTTATATAGTGCATGCAAAAGACAAAAGACTCTGGGTTAAGTTTCAACCGGATAGCTTTAAATTTGGGAGACTAGTTAGGAATAAATATAATTTATAGTGTGGGACATATATCCTTCACTGCGTTTGAAACTTCTGTCTTTTAAATTGTTTAAGGATATAGTTTATTCCATTTGGCTTGACTGAAAACTTAACAATATTGGTTCTGCTTATTTTCGAACTCCTCTTGGCTAGCTTCTGGCTTCTAGTAGAATATCTTACATTCACAAACAATAAATATTATAAGCAATCAATTTTCCACAAATTTGTTTATAGTATTTGAAAAGTTACATATTTTTTCTTTTAGCATGCATAGAAAGCTTTCCTCTCGGTTAATGTACGCTTACTTGATTCTTTTTAAAATCCCTTTCTTACCACGCAATAATTTGGTAGTCACAAACCAAAAGATGACCACAAAAATTCTCCAAAATGAAATCCTTAAGCTGCTCACCTCGCTTTTGTCCATCATCGCTGTCAAAACGCCATCCACACAATTATTTCTAATGACAGGACAGATGATGGCGAAAGGGACCTCTGACTATTTTTTTTTTTCAGTAAGCCAAAACGCATGTCAATTTGTCAATTCCGCATATATTTTCCTTTCCTTTTCACAAATTTTTTTTTGCCAGGAAACGACGACAGCAACGTCTTTTTATTGATATCGTCCTGGCAACACGTGTGGGGACGGGTAGGTATTTTGTGTCCGTGTGTCCGTGTGTCCATATGTGGTCGGTCGCCGTTGGCTTTGGCAATGGCTTTTCGTAAATCATTATGCCCACAGATATATATTTCTGCGTTTCCTTATATGCTTTTTGCCATGGTTTTGTTAGTTATCCTTGATTGTTATTTGATATTTTACAGTTGATAATAGTCAAACACGCACAAAAGTTTTCAGCACACATATCGGATATTTATACGTGTCAGATCATTATAGTTGATTGATGTGAGTGTATGTGTATGTGCGGATTTCATTCGTATTTGAGCTTCCGCTGCGGTTTTATATTACTTATTGTGCTTTGGTTCCAACTGTACGTTTTATTTCGGGGGAAGAAAATATATACTTCTCTATATAGGAAACATAAATCGTTTACCTATGCGATTTCACTATTTTATAAATATATGTTTTCTTTTTATGTTGTGCCATTTACTTTCCAAATAAACATATATGTACACACATAATTCAAGCTTTAATCTACATTAAACCATTGACTTAAGTTGATGGATTTGATGCTTTTGATGCATTTACTATTTACTATTAACACCTTAAAATAATTGTTCTGCGATTACGTAATCAAACTATATTTAGCTCTGGCACAACTGTACGTAAATCACTTTTCAGTCAAATCCTTCACTCACAGCCCTTCCTCGGGGGTTGAGATTTAATTATGGGAAAATAAAACAGAACACGTAAAAGTCAATAAACTTTGGCCGCTCCACGTAATTAAGCACATGGCCAAGGTCCACTCTCAGGACCTTGCCACTGCCCTTATTTTCACCCTTCCCTTCTCATTTTCACTTGCAGTTTTTTCCGAGCTACAAGAGCAACAATCGCCTGCATTGAATGCATTTAACTTTTTCAGTCCGCTTTTATGGTCATTAATATGCTTGATTATTTCCCTTGACTAGGTTGTCCTTCGGGCTGTCCTGCTCCTTCGGTCCTTTTCTTCTGATGAGGCACGTGGCCGCCGCCGTCCAGCGCCCGCATAAACATTTTCATCCTCAAGTATCAACTTCCTGTGAGAGCCAAGGAATATAAAAAGCTCAAAAGCATTGCGATGAAAATATTTTTGAAAAAATAAAACGCACAGTAAAAACTGTGGCCTTACCTCAAGCGAAGCGGACGGCATCCACCCCTCTGGATGGTGGGTAAAGGGTTAAGTAGCAGGCGGAGATCTTCTTATCGGGGGTTGGGCCACCACCCATTATTAAGGCTGATTGACGCCTGTTTTTGTAATTGAAACTGAAGTTGTTGCCTCGTTGATTTTAGCTTCGCATTTTTTCCACAATTGTTCATCTTCTTTTTTCTGGGTTTTTTGCTGAGCCCGCAATCATTTGTTTGCCATCCTTTTGATCTTTTGTCAGCTCACGGGACTAATGCGCTTTCCGACGCCCAGCATTCTTTTTCATTTTTAATTTTTATAATACTCGTTGACAAATTATGATATTGCCACACTTTTGTGTACATTTTTTTGTAATGACTGCAAAGGCGCCTGGAAATGGGTGAAACAAAAAATATTTTCAATCCAATACAAGAATTAAAGTCAACACAAATATACAAGTATATATTTTGCTCAAAGTTAAGATCGAGGGATTAATGAATTTATCTTGAACTAACATAACTAAGGTCAGGTTAATTCAATGAAATATTACTTTACACTTCAATAATAATATTAAAAATATTTATTGTGTTCTTTCTTGTTTTTGAATAGTATTTGGTTTTAACATAATTCTATTATAATTATTACAATCTGAGAAAAGTTTGTGATATTTCATAGTAACTCAAAGCTTCTTCTGAAATTCTATTAGTGTAATTGTATCATAAATTCAGAATCGTTTCTTGGCATCCTTCAACACTCCATTGACACCCGAATAAAAATGTCTGCCCCACCATTAACCTCTCAGCCAGCATTTTAACAAGGCCAATAACTCAAATCGAAAAATATGGAAAATTTCAGCTACATCCTTCCTGCCTCGGTCATCAATTGCGGCGGTCACAGCATCGCCTTAATCTCGATATATCAAAAGTGTCCCAGGACGAGTCGATGAGTTCCAGGACCTGCTGGTTTGACCACTTTAACCGTGTTTCAACCGAGCGACAAGCCCTCAATTATCAGATTTGCATGAATGATACTCGCTTCGCTTCTGATGCGACGGTTCCTGGCCAGAATGGCCGGGTTTCCAGGATGTGGCGGATACCCAAACTCCATCTCTAAGTCCTCCGTACACCGTACTCCGTATTCACTGCCGCAGCATAATATTTCAAATCAGGCGAACCAAGGCGAACTGCTCTCATTATCAAAGCACAGCATGTGGTTAGCAAGACAAAACTTCCTGAAAGGAAACAAAGGGGCAGGCAAGAGGGGATCAGGATGACTGAGCGATGGAGAAAACTGAATGAGAGCCATGTGGCCCTTGCACTGAAAAAATCTGGAAAACATTGAATGACATTTAAGTTAAATTTTTAACAAAATTTTAATGCAGTTTAAGTTATAAATGACCACAAGTGAAAGGGATAAAATAAATTTATTTTATGAGTAAATATCAACTTTTTTTTTACCTCCACTGCCATAGTTATTACCACAATTGATCTTATCTTAACTTAAAAAGTTGTATTAATACTGGAAATACTAGAATATATGACCAAAAATGTTAATTGCCATTAAGAAAAGATTTATTTATGAATATGAACTCCGAATTTGGTTATCACTTTAAATTCAAGCATTTTGTATTTTGAAGAAATATACTTTTAGCAGTGTCTAAATGATGAAGCAACACTGCAAAATTTCAGTCAATTTCCTTCGAAATTGTTTTTTGTTTGTTTGCCAGACTTTGCTCGACTCCGCTCGCTTAGGCTTCCTGTCTACCAATCCTGCCCAGTCGTGCCCATCCTTAGCCCACACCCCTCTCTACCATTCTACTCCCAAATATAGATGGCCGGGCTGCATTGTGTTCCCTTACGGGCGACAGTGTTAAATGGTTGCAATATGTCATCAGGTTCGCCTTGCGCCCGTTACTAGATGGCAGCCATGATAGACCAATCATGCCCAGCAGTCGCCCAAAGAGAATGAAATGGAGAACGAGAACGAGGACGAGGACGAAGGATGCGGAGTTGGAGTCCTTGTTCCACAAGTCCTTCGCTCCGGTGCGACGGCGCCATTTGTATGAAAAATCGCCAGGATGCTAATACGTTTGACTTCCGTTGACGGATTACCGACTATTTTGGGGTTTCCCCTCTCACTCTGTGTCCCTTCGAGCTTTCAGTTTTGCGAAATTGCTGCGTTTCACATTTCATTTGAATATTTTACTCGAATGTTTTTTTGCCGGTTGTCTGTAGGTAGGTGGGGGGCGTGGGTAGCCCAGTGGTTCCTGGGAAATGCTATCTGATAATTTGCTGTGGTGCCTGCTGAAAGCCAGCAAAACAAAACCTGATAAGTAATAGGGCATAGACTCGGGTGCGATGAGTAAGTACACTGAGCTCAAAAATTAAAAACCAAAAAATTAACTTTAATTTGACCATTTTTTGCATTGAAATTTTTACAAAATTGTAAAACATTTGAAGCATATTTTTAAAAACATCAATAAAAATGGTTGCAAAGATGATTGAGCAGTAGAGTAACGGATATCCAATTGCCGGGGCACCGACAAGTTATAATTAACACACAGATATATACAGCATATATATATATTTTAGGATTATGCAGTCTATTTATTAGGAACAATTTTTATATATCAGAATGTAGAAAACGTTATATAAACATATTGTTCGTATTAAAATTGTTTCTAGTTATTTTTTACTCCAAGTGCTTTTTTTACTGATTTTCTTGTGATCCTTTCCAATTTTCATAATATTCGCAAAAGTTTTCTTTTAGTGCACGGCGTTGTTGAACGCATTGATATGCAAATTTTCAAATACTTTTCTGCATTGCCTTACACAGCTTTTTTGCAGCCTCGTGTTTTGTGTTCGCTTTTCTGGTTTTACGTTTTTCTATTTTGGCACCATTTTGATTGCCATGAATGAGTAACGACCGGAAAGCTGTTTTTATGGCCAGTGATAGCACCGGGAACAGTGGCATCCATACAAATTGAAGGTAAGCCAGACGGGAACGGACATAAAGTTGGTTCCCGCACAGACTTCTTTCTCCCTTTTTTTTTTTTTGCTCTATCGGTGGCGCTGATAAGCGCAGAGCAAATTGAAAACGGCGTCAACATTTTCGAAGGCGCTGAAATGACGATGATTTCAATGGCAATTTCGTTGATGGATTTCTGCTAATGGACCTGGCAAAAATTGTAAAATTACTTTGAAGGACGGGGAGGGCGAATGTTTGCTGCAGGAAAAATTTAAATAAATTGCTGTCATTTGTAGGTAGTTACCTCCCTCAAAGCAATCATAGGGCTGTTCTTTATTTTGTTTCTAAATTGAAATTGCAATGCAAACAATTTAAATGGGATCTGCATAAATTTTACGACAATTGCCATTGGTCAAGCGGGGAAATTCAGGACGCACAAGGACCAAAGTACACAGGCCCAAAACTAAATCGGGTTTGTATGTGGCTGGACAAATCACTTGTAAATTGAATTAGTTTCCCCCAACGTGCAACCCTTTCACCCACCACAGATTTGCAGATTCACACCACTCCAGATTTCCTCACACTCTGCGGAATCGAATTTCACGCATATGTGCGTTTATACAATTTGGCCAATTTCCAATAATAACCGAACAGAGCTAAAACCCAATCACACAGGTTCGGTGTGAAGACCGCATCAACATAAAAGTTGCAAACATAAAATATGATAAAACAAAAAATTATAATTGCTTCTTTTTCAAGCAGAATCGAAAATACTCTTTCTTAAATAAATTGAATTCAAGATGGGTTGAAATTACATTATAACTGTGTTTTTTTAAAACTATATGCATGGGAAGATAAATACATTACGAAATCAATACATAATTTTGTGAGCAATTTAAGAACGTTTATTTTGTTAAATTTCTAATAACAGGACATTTAAATACATTTATTAATAAATACAGGTACGATATGTCCATATATGCTGATGTAAAATCAAATGTGTTTAAAATCATTCAATGCAAGAATTTAAGTATTAGATTATAAAATCTTAATTCTTATTTACTTTGGATAACAATAAGAAATGATAAATATTATTTTCAATATTTTTATTTATTTAAATACAATGTTGAAAGACCTCAATAATATAGAAATTTATTAAATTTTTTCTTATTTTTAAACTGATATATGAAATTTTCACTCCAAAAATAAATATTATACATTTTTAAAATTCAAGTTTTAAGAAAAACTATCATAACAATTTTCTTAAGTCTCATTTGATTGTTCACCCATAATTTTCATTAACAGTAAAAATATGAACGTAAAAACCTTAAAAATTATTCCTAATCCCACAACTAGAGGACTTTACTTGCTGATACATTTCCAAAAAAACGAATAGTTACAAAGGAAGGGTTGAGAAAAGACACAAAGTCTTGTAAGGTTTTTTTTCAGCAGCGACAACTCAATTATGGACGGGACACAAAACCCAACCCACTCAACCTCCGAACCACACATGACTTGACAGACATCCAAAAACAAGGCTCGTAGTATGTTCGTGTTATTTTTTCTCTTTTAGCTTATCCTTTTTTATGATAAGTAGCCGCTGGCTATGGAAAATCCTTTGAATCGCAGGCAGAACCCAATCAACACCACCCTACAAAAATCTGTCAGACTCACGAAAATGTCCATCATCAATTTTCGTACATGATTTGCGGGAAAACTGTTTGGATTGAAATGAGTATCGAAGACGCTTTAAGTCAATGTCCCTGCAATGTGTCGTTTCATGTTGGTAACTTATTTTTTATTATTTTTTTAATACCCGTCACATGTTTTGGCGTGGTCAAAAGATACAAAAAAAGGATTTCCTGCCCTCTTTTTACAATTTTATGGTAATACTATAAAAAACATATTTTGTAACAGTCCGCAAAAGTGCGCAAAAAAAATAGGTAAAGAGGGAGCGATATATAACGGATAATAATGGAAAACAGAAACCAGAATCAGGACCAAAACTGGTTCAGTCCCAGTTCAGACCCTTCCACATCAAAATTTTTTATAAAAAAAATCCGCTTTGATGTGCTATTTTTTGGAATTTGGTTGGACCACCTCTCATAGACTTTAACCTATTAATAAATGCATATAAAATATGATTAAATTGCATTAAAAAAATAACGCATTTTTGGCGTCGTTAATTTATATGCAAATACATATTTGATAGCTTAAATTTCACAGCAGTTGCCGGCAATTTGTTCACACTTTTTTATTTACATTTTTTTTGGTATTTAAATTTTATTTCCTTCACATGGGCGTATATGTTTTTGCGGTCGCAATTCGAGTAGAGCCCCATTAATTTTGATAGTTCCCATATGCCAGCCAGATATCCTTTGATAGACACAATGCGGCCGAGGGGAAGGATATTTACTTTGACATTTCATGATGCCGCTGCTATGGCAATTGTTGGGTACAAATTTGTTCAGTTTTTGATTAAACATAATTTGATTTGTCAAATTTAATTAATTTCGCAGTTCGCGCTCGATTTAATATTTATAGTTGGCTGACCTCGTTTCTAATTAAATGCAAATATTTCTATAATTAAGTCTGCAGAAATTAGGTCGTTTAATGTGGGGGAGATTGGATCAAATGGGGATAAGAATGGATGGGAAGTTAATAGGACTTATAATTAGATTTTTTTTAACAATCAATTATTATCATTATTAACAATATTCAAATATTTAACTAATCAGTTCCTGAATGAATATATTTAGAACTCTAAAACACTACACTCACCTTTGTATGGTTTTTATATGGCATATATATCACTATAAATCAACAAATGTTGAAACATAAATATTATACAAAGCACAATTGTCTTCTTTAAATTTAATTAAAAACTTCATATATTAAATTCCTTTGCATATCTAAAATTGATTGTTAACGCTAATAATTTGTTTTGTTTTTCATAAAAAGCCGCACTTAGCAGACTTTTAAAGTTGACACTCTAATCCCACATTATTTATATAGTAATATCCTACTTTGTTGAGCATCGTAGCCATGAAAGGCATATCTCCTTGCACATCCTATTAGCTGGAAATTCCTGCAGTGAGTGATTTTTGTTGCTGCCGCACAAAAGCTCTCACTGCTGCCTAATTCACTTTTAATTAACAAATCCCAGTCAGTCAGTTGGGGCTAGAAGCAGAAACTTTGTTAGCAAATGAAAAGAAATTCAATTAAGCTTATTTGAGCGTTAAAAGCCAATCGTGTCATGGCCCAGGCCAGTCAAAAGCACAATGCACCAGACAAAAGCCCTGAAAGGGTGCGTGGTTCGTGGAGGAGAATGGACAGGACCACAGGATCAAGGACGAAGAGTGGAAGGGTTGCAGCTAGCTGAAGGTGTCGTGACGTCAACACATTGCATTCGAATTTCGGAGATGGAGGGTTGAGTTGAAAATCCTTGCAATCCGTGACTTGGAATTGCTGTAAGCTGCATGGATTTTGAGCCGATTTCCCCTTGGGCCTTTAAAATGCCCAGCCTCGCCTTCTTGAATCTCTGACACTGGTCATCTGACCATCGTCAGTCGCATTGTGGAACCCTGTTTTTTGGAAGAGGATGTATAAATTGCATTAGATGTGGGCCGATGAGGAGTTGCAATTTGCATTTTCAATTTCTCCAACTAGTCATAGGCTCTGTCGCTTGAAAGGACTCTGGTTTTTGCATACCAATTAATTATATGCGAATGCAATTTTAATTACAGTCAACGCCGATGGACAATGCATTTGCCAAATTGAAGTGCGCAAATTTATGACCAACGCCGATTTAGCAGTCGTGGTTAAGAGTGATGGGAAAGTGTGCGGATGAGACTGGATTAGGGCAAGAGAAGATTTTTTAATTGTTAATTATTATAAGTGAATCTTCACTTGATTCGACCGCATTTTATTTGTCTACATGTTATGCTCATCTGTGTCTAAGAGATAACCTCCATGACCGCCTACTGTACCGATTTAGCAAAACCCTGTCAATTTTCAGCGGCATTTCAGCGCAGACTTAATTATACGACATACTTTTTATGTGGGTAAATGAGCAATTTATTCGCTTTGAAAAATACTACACAACAGTTTTTAAATAAATTTTTTAAATATTATTAGCTTATCTATGAGTTTGATTTTAATTGGATCAGATTATTTAAACAATACCAATAGGAACAATATGCTTTATATATTATTATAATCACATTGGTCAATGCTAGCGACTGTACCTTGCTGTAACTCGAATATTTTTTTCTATGTTTCGCATTGTCAATTGGACCTTGATTGATCGCTGTTGTCGGCAACCTCATCATCATCGTCTTTCTCCTCCCATAAAAGCTGGGTCTTCATCATCGTCATTTATGCATACGCGTCAGTCAAGTTAGTCGAGAATGTAAGCAAACATGATGGTGGTCACGTGTCCGGGTTGTAAGCTCCCAGAAATAGACACGTGTTCCATGCCGGCGTCATTGTCTTGAACATTTGATTTTTTTCCGCTCGCTCTTCGCTTTTTTAAGTGTTATCCTGGCCCGAAGGGGTGGAATTCGCCGAGCCGTCGTCAGTTTGTCATAGTTTAGACTGTCGTTTATGATTTTATTTTGCGCCGGCGTTGAGCATAAAAATATGATTTGATTTTAGCTTTCCTTAGTACTAAGCCCATTAAACTTTGTTGTTACTCATCAACGCATTGGTAAGTGTTTGTATATAGCCAAGTGTGGGATTACTTATGTGAGAAATGGAAATATTTTGGAAAGTGTGGCTAATCAAGTAAAGAGGAGATTTATTTTACGGAAGGAATGAAAATTCGTATGTACAAAGTGTTTCCACAGATTTTAATCGGAATAATAATATTTATAATTAATATTTGACCACAAATTGACCACAAACAACCAAATTGATTTAATAATACAAAAAATAATAACGTAAATATTAGGTGAGTAGAAAATGTGTAATTCGTTTCCCTGATTGGCGCCTTGGATTAATCATTTACCGATTTGTTGTTTTATTTTGAGTGCTTAAAACTGCCACGATACCACTGAATAATTTCTGTCAAATTAAACCCATTATTTGAAAGCATGTAAACTGCCATTATAGTTCCACTGAAGCCACGCCTCTTGTTAAATCATTCGAGATCCACCGATCCCTTACTACACCGATATAGAACAACCCATGCCCTACGGTCTATCAAACCCTTAAAAACATTTTGAAATGACTTAATTTTCTAATTTCCAATTGAGAAATTGCATCAGCCTAAATGGAAAACGTGTCTACCCTCCATCCTTTACCTCTTTTAAGGACATCTAGGGTTGGCAGAAGGTCCTTGAAATCCGAAATGCAGAGTGCGTGAGGCACACGCACTAATGCCAACAAACAATTGGGACAGACACACGCTACGCTGGAGAATACAATAAAAAATAACACAAAATCGTCAAAAATCAAAATCGAATCACACAAAAATAATAGAGAACCCATTGATAAACAGAACAGTATCTCGACGGCAGTGGGATGACTTTAACACCCCCCGGCGCATTAGCAGGACACGCGCCTCAGTCCAAACAAATCCTGAACTGAATTCGGAAAGTAGAAACAATCACGGCCAGCCTAAAAAATAGTGGCGACAAACATTAGCAGGAACAACAACAAATTGCCCGAATCCATGCCGCCGAATAAACGTGCCAAAAGGACCTTTTGGTCCTGCAACTGCCGCCAGTGTTTGCACAGAAGTTTGCCCGAACAATTATTACATTTGTTTAACTTTGCCCAAGAAAAGAGGAAGGATGAGGAGTGGATGTGGGACGGGAAGGAAGTTTGGGTAATTTTCCCACCTAGCAGTAACAAGGGTATATCTGACAGAGGAATCATCGTCAATATAACCTCTTTATTTGAGAATCATCTAAAATATGTTATATGGACTATCTTCATTATAATAATAATATTGAAATTAAACAAGAGTTTGGGTATTCCAGATGTAGAACCAAAACCGAAAATAAACTTTTTAATAACAAATAAAATAAAAAAAAACATTTTGATTTTCCAATTCTATAATAAAATTAATTGAATGTCTTGTGATTATTACGAGTTATATTCCATGGGAAAGGATTACCATTAGATTTACTCGTATGTAGTTTTAATATATAAGAGATTGAAAGGGGTCAGATCTACTTTTTAATTTTTAAGGTTTGTTTTCACAATTTACTTACTTGATGCAAAAAACTCGTCGAAAACTAAACAAAAAAGTATTCATTTGTGAAATCAACCAAATATGGGGTATCAGTTTGTTCGTCACATACCAAAAATAAAGTTTCTGTATTTATGGTTCTTGTCGCTGGCACTCGCTATGGGCGCCGTCGGCTGCCGAGTTAATTTAAGAAAAACTCTGCTCGAGTGGGTGAGTATAAAAAGTTGAGAAGCTGTTGCTGATGATTCCGCTTTTGAGAGCCAAAGGATTCCCAGCTGCAAATCCTTTACGTGTGCCCCTGAGTCTTTGTTTTAATTGCCACGTGAAATTGCTCATACGCTTGATTGCTCCGTGAAGAAGTCGCGGGTTCGGTTCGCGGATTTGGATTTATCCCGGACATATTCCGTGACCAACGGCATTTGTTTGGGTAGATGTTTTCCTTTTGGGAAAAGTTCTGGCTTTAGCCTGGAGTTTTGTTTTTTGTTATTGTTGAAGTTTGGTTTTTTGGTGCCCGGGTGAAAAGGAGTTCAGTGGCGATTGTGTAAACATTTCACTTGCAGAAACCGCAGTTGGTGGTTGTCTAGGGGTGGGGGTGAATTAAAGAACCCTTTTTTTTGTGCATGTTGGGATTTTGAAAGATGTTCACATTAATGAAACTAGTTTTTAAAATTATTATGAAATACTTAAGGCAAAAACACTAAACTAAATTAAACTAGCTCTTGTTGTGCCCGAGATCTACTTAACCCGAGATCTACTTAGCCCGCATAATTATGTTAACGAAACTAATTGAATGAATTTTTGTATATAATTTGTATGTGGCTTAATATATTTGAATATTTTTTTTTTGCTTTTAACATGTTGTTAATATTGGCTAAGTATCAATTCGATGGAAATAAGTTCTTATAAAGATATGACTTAAAATAATTTGTATGTGTTGGCATAAGTATTTTGGAAGTTATTAACATTAAAGAAACGAAGTTAATAAGTAAGTAACCACACATTTTCGATAACATTTACAATATTTATGACATCATCCTTCAAAATGGAACTTATCATCTTTGCAGGATAAATGTTTTCTCAACTTGTATCCGAGAGGAAAGCCGCTATCGTTCAAGGTTTTTACGTATTTATCTTGTTTCATCGAACCCTCGATATAAACCAAATCACCCAAACCATTGTAGGCGATGCATCCCCAGAATATAAAACAGTCTCCACCATGGCCCTCATTTTGACGAACAGAGATCCTGTACCTGTGGTAGCCATACAAAAATCTTTCATTGTGATGGATTTTACATAACACATAAAAACTTAAGCTGTCCATTAAACTCTTCCCCAAAATTCAATTAGTTTTGCAGATGCTTCTTGGCAATGTTTAATCTTTTCAGCTTGTATGTCAATTTTTTAAACGTCGTTCATTGGGCCATGTTTTCCGCTCAGCACCTGATCTCGGCAAGTTTCTGGCGTCATTATTGATCTTACATTTTATATTTGGTAGAGCAATTAAATGCATTTGCAATTTATTTTACAGTGACGGTTGCATTAAACTTGTACACCATTGAGGCTTTATGTAATTGTGTACAGTATTTACCACTTACTTATTTGGTACTGTATTTACAACTTACTTAGAAATGTATTTGATGGAAATGTATTTGTTGATATACTTCGAGCCTGGAACCTCTACTGTTATGTTCTTAATTGTTTTCTTCCAGTGCAATTACATTAACAATTTACTACAATACAAATTGCTGGCAAATAACTCATACATTTTTTTTTATAAGTTTTTATGGGATTTTTTTGACATTATTTTGTTGGGTGAGCTAAAATGCCTCTGCAAACAATTGTAAATCTTTTCCATTTAAATGACTAGCATTAATTAATTTGTTTCCAAGAACAAGGACACGTCGCATAAACTTTAGGGGTATGCAAGTAAATAGATAAATGAGAGCTCCTGCAAACGATACTCCTGCAAAAAGCAAACCCTCAACCCGTTGCCATCCAGCCCATAATACTTCTCATCCATTACACTAATTGCTTGGCCAACGCATTGGTCCATCTTTATGACTCCCTTCCAATAAAGTAATGAGTTCCAACTGGCTTAGACCGAAGACACTTCATAAATCAGCTTCAAATGCGCTATTAATCATAACAAAGCATGGTCATACGAGTATGTATGGTATGTGGACATAACACCTGAGCAGAAACCCAACCCGAAACCCAAATACTGAACCGCAAAATGTCAAAACAATTTCCACCAAGGAGTGAAAAAAAAATTCAAGCAAATAAGCCGCAAAACCAAAAATTGGTTGCCAAAATCTGGCACACAGCGTCCTAATTGATTTATGAGGGTTTCCCTCATAAACCCTCTGAACGAGTCAACCCTAAGCCCAAACCCCATACCCTAACTTTTAGCCTGAAATTAAGCTGAAAATTACGCAAAATAAATGATTTACGCAAATAAATTGAAATTTATTGAGTCCAAATGTGTATTTGTTTTTTGTTCACTCGCTTCCATCCAATATGGTGCATATAAATTCTCTACATATGCATCGTATCTGTGGGATAGGTTTTTTGTGTTTGGCATCAGCTTGCGATATGCAAATTCCCATGTTTTTTTGTAGCATACTTTTCTGGGAGTTGTGGCAAATGGGTTGCAGAACGGGAAATACATTGCTCTGCGATTTTAATTAAGCCCAAAAAGGTTGCAACGAAACGACGAAAGTGAATAACGAATATCTGATATCTTATTTGTAGAGTATAATTTCCATATACTATATTTTAGCTATATATGTTACTGTCTCCCTAAATGCACTCATTTTTCTAAGAATACAATTTGGGAATAAATTAAACTATTATTAACATGTAAAATCATCTGTTTATGTTCTGAATTGACATTTTAAAAATGTGTTACTATCCTTTAAGGAATTGAAAATGGAATTTGAAAATTAAGTACGTTTAACTTATACTTGTAAGGTAATTTGCTGCAGGAATAGAAAGTTTTTCATTATTCCAGATGACATTTAGTACACATATCCTCATGTGCAGTACTATTACCCTGTATTAGCCGTTTCATAAAATGGAATCCGATACACCGTAAAACATTCGCACCCAAGTTGGACGTGTAACAGGATTAATGCAGTGCAACCCCTTTTCCTCATCTTTTAAAATTGAACTCATCCATCCCCTCTAAGCCCCTGCCACAGATTGGCTTTCCATTTGATTTGCATTGCATTTAATGAAAAATTATTTTCAAATTTGTCTGTTTAATCGTGTGACAATTGGTCAAATGGACCGGTTCTCGTTCCCTTTTTGAGAATAAATCAAAGAAATCTCATTGATTTTATGTAGTCATCGTTTTTTGAATTGCCCATATGGTGTTTAATGATTGGTAAGCTTAGCAATTAGGAAATTAGTTTGATTTTTAATTAACACGCGGTTTCGGTCCGCTATTTGTTTTTTTTGCCCTTTCGTTTCGGTTTACCAATTTTGTTTTTTATTGGATTGACCACTGTTTTTTGCTTTGTACAAATTACGCAAATCATTTAATGCGTTTTTGTGGCTTGAATTGTTTTCCAGATTTTTTTCCGATTCGGTTTGATTCTTTTTGTTAAATTTGACCTGGGGATTTGCATTTAATGAGCTTCTAAGTGAATATTAATTTAAATAAGGTATTAGATTTAAATTCTTCTAAAATGCATCAAATGTTCAAAAAGAATTAGAGTCCATCTTGGACGATAACAGAAAACAAATTTTAATTAAACTTTATCTGCGTGGCCAATCCACGTGCTTGCAAATGCAATCAGTAGATCCAAACTCATAAAGTCTTCGATATATGGGGGACTTAAAATTTACAGGAGGTAAAAAAATATTAGCTCATATAGTTTTTGGGATATTAGAGATATATATTGCGGAGGCAATATAGCATGGCATTGCTAAGATATAAAAAATAAACAAGAAAGGAAGGCTTGCTTCGAGGTCCGAAGCTTAGAATACCCATGAAAACACCACAGTTATGATCAATTTTATAATAAGATCGTAAATATTTTACAAATAATTTGTAATGTTAAAAATCAATTTAATGTTTTAGGTACATATAACTGCTGTAGGCATTATTACCCATCGGGTTCATACAGTGGGCTAGCTTATTGACAACCCCGCAATTTTATGTAAATTTGATTTCCTCGTAACTTTATCATTTACCAAATTGAAATATCCCTTGACATCATTTATTTAAACGACAAATTAATTTTTACAATCGACATTGCACTCCTTTATTTAGGATCTCCCTATATTTTTTCTGCTTTACAAACAATGTCTGCCAATTAATTTTGTAGTCACCAAATCATGGGAAGAAGCAATAATACAATTGATTTGAATAGATTTCAACTATAATTATATAAATTTTACATTGAACAAACTTAGTCACAATTGCAACTTCACTCTATAATGACTCCAAAGTATTATAAAGGATATGGGAATATTGGTCATTTATTGAATTTAAAATAAAATAGCAAATATTTGAAAGGAATTCTTATAAATATATATTTTAGATATTTGATGCAAATTAAATATATTGGTCAACAAATTAATTGTCTGCAAACCCATTTTCATTTTGCTCTTATCCCATTTCATTATCAATTTCATCTAAGCTTATTTGTCGTATCTCATAAATTTCCGCCACAACTTAAGCCTTTTGCTGGTTTTATCGTGCTGCCGCACGCATCTAATGAAATCCTTTTTCGCCTCGGCCAAAATCTAATTAGCCTTTTGGAGTTTAGCAAATGAAACTAATTACCAGGATGCAGCAGCAGCAAACGACTGAAAAAAGCAAGAACAGCAGACGACTTTCATGTTTGATCCTGGACAAATTAACAAATTGTATACGTTTATTTAGCAAAAGCAAAGCAAAAGGAAACAACAAACACACAAAGGACGTACAAAAGAAGCGAAAAGGAAAAATAATAAAAAAAAATGCAAGCGTCATCGAAAAAGTGTTGGAGGGACTCCCCATGCTGAACTCAAGTGGCTTTATCAGTGGTGTGTAACCGCAGGATCCTGGGCAGAATGTGGCTCGACTATCCTTTACAATATTTTAGAAAAAAAAAACCAAAGCAAAAACGACGAATGAAAATTGCATTCAATTGAGCGCATTTATTGTTTGAATTAAGTCATGAGGAAAATTCCATTAGAACGGCAGAAGTGCATTTTGTTGGTGGTGGTGCAGGGGAGACACATGTGGCTGCTTGGCATTAAATGGGATTTTATGCAATGTTTGACTGGCAAGGACTTTGGTGCTTTTTGCGCCTTTTGTCTCGCTAAGCAATCAGCGACATTTAGCCATCCAGCCACATCCTTGGGTTCGGGTGGATCTTCCTCCCCATTTTAATTTCTGCTGCACCACCTGCAAAACACTGATTGACAGCTTCGAGCAGTTGCAATGAGAGTTGCACATGAAATTGAAGGGAAACAACAAATGCTGCACTTGATTAAGTCCCATTTACCAAAAGAGCTCAGTTCGAGCGAGATGAGTTTGAAAACAATTTCAAAGGCTCTAGGGAATAAGAAATTCTAAAAAAAAGATGTGATATGGAACCTATATCAAATCTTTTCATTTTGAATATTTATAAATTTAATACTAATATTATATAAAACAAACAATCCTATCTTAACTCATTTACCATTCCATTTTGAATTATAAACAAATATATATTACTTTTAATGCAATGGTCCATATGTCCATAGATGAGTTACGCAAACTTTTTGCTAATAGTAAACAAATTAATTATAAATAGATTAGTTTAGACTTGGGTTAATTAAAAAAATATTTTTTGAAAGAAACTGGATAAAGAACTATTTGTATCTTTTATTCAAGATTTATTTCTTCTCCCATTGTTAAAGTCAATAAAGTCAATCGGAACCCACGATGGACGTTTAGGGTAATCTCGCAAAAAAAATTGTCAATACAATGTTATGATTGGTTTTAACTGACTTTTTAATTAGTTGGGCCCTGATAGTCACAGAAACAGAAGCCACAAAGCAACCGGAAAGGAACACGGCCCGAAGCGTTTCAATATTCGAGTTAATTAATTTTGCCGAAAACTCAGAGCTGGAAAAGCAAAAACGAAATGCACTAGGAGATGACACAAACCACAAAGGAGAAAAAAGGCTGATGAGAGAAACTAAAAACACCGAGCCCAGTTGGTGTTGGCTTGTGAAGGACGATAAAGTTTGTCCAACAGATTTGAGGAGCTCGTCTGCCCCGATCTCCTCGAAAGCATTGTTTGCCATACACTTCATTTATTTGGAATTAGACCAGGCACTCCACTCAGCTCCGCTTGATGCACTCGAATTTGAATCCTTTATGAAGCGTGGCACCAACAACAGGACCAAAAACAGGACACAGCGGCGCACATGCTCATGCATGCGCACTCTTCCCTTAGGTATCCAGAAGTAGCCCCATCTCAACCGGGTTTGAGCCAACTTTCGGTCCAGCGTGTGCAGCAGACCAAAAACCATTGATTGTCATCGAATAGCCCCAGCAGAAGAAGAAGCGACCGAGTTGGGGAGTTCGGGAAGGTAAATAGGCAACTGTTGCAACTTTTGCATACCTCACAATGGAATTGCAATCCATTAAAATGTATGGCACATTACAAAATGTATCAAAGATGCTTCAAGGTGTATATTTCTATAGTCGTTATTGTTAAAAATTAGTTTTTCCCCTTTAGCTGGCTCTTCTCAAAATGATTAGCCAATTCTATCAAACTTACAACTTTTTTAACATATCCGAACTCAGCACTCATAATTTCTAGGGTATTGAGTGCCAGCAGTCGACTTGCTCTCAAGCTGCTACTGCGACTACTACTGTATCCAGTGTTTCTGCTGCTTAATAGTCAAAGTGTCCCGGCTCCATTTCCACTTTTTCCTGCAGATGGCAGCAGCAGAACTCGTCCTTTCAAACCTCCGTTCTTCCACAGAGTTTACGTGTTTTTGTACATTTGTTACGCTACACGTAATGCAATGTGTCCGTGTGTGGAGAGTGTCCGTCCGTTGGAGAGAGGGAAGCGTGGACTCAAAGGGTAGAGGGCGAACTGTGCATCCTGTGACTTAGTCCATGCCACGTCACGCTACACTTGATAAATCTCTAATGCCACTTTGGGTGTGCCAACCACACAAACCAAACTCTCCACCGATTGTACCTCGCCTCATTCCATCGCATTGAAGCCACACTAAAACAAAATTTAGTTGTTTTAAGCCCATGCTTTTTGATAATACATAAATCTCGGGACCAAATATTCAATCGATATTGTAATCGATTTTAAAATCTCTATACATAAATTTGCTCTTTTGTACAAATCATTATTGTTCGAAAAAGAAATCAATGCAAGATAGTTCCGATTTAAGAAATTCAGATTAATAGCAATTAAAATTCTTTTGAATTTTAAAACGAACTTTAAAATATTGTATAGATCTACACAAGAGTACATTGCATTTGGCTTTTTTGAGAGCAACATTTTCTTTTTGTGTACATCACAACTCACCACTTACCTTGCTGAGTGGCTCTCTCCCATTTTGCCATCTTTCAACCCCATCTTTCCCATTTCGATATTTTCAGCATTTGTGTAATTTCTGTTGCTGTCGTTGTCCCATGGACCCTTCCCCCACTTTTCCATCTTTTGGTCCAGGTTCGGTTATTAACGTTGGAAATTTTGAACAAATGTTTGGGGCCACTTGGGTGGGTGATAGGAAATGAGCTCTCTTGCATTCCCAGGTGTTTTGGCCGAACTTGAAGGTATTGATGTTCCATTTGACCAATGTTTAATCAAAGTTAATTCGAGGTATTGTTGGTCAATTGTGTGGTTCTGATATGTTTATGTGCATACGTGGAATTCGGATTAGAATTTAAATCCTTAATTTCATATATGATAAATATCACGGTATTTTTTTACATTTTATTAAGTTTTATATAATATTATTATCTGTATAGTGCACAAAATAAAATAAAAGGCTTAATATAACTTGGTTTAGCAGATTTGAGCAAGGTCGTTCCTGCACCTTTAAATATAAACTCCAAACTTTCACATCACCAACATTTCAGTCACTTTTAACTAAGTTTGATGCATCTAAAAATGACGTAATCCCTCCCAACTTCCTACTAATCCCATTTTCATACTCCCTCAGAAGGGAGTTGCACCCTAATGAGCTTTTCGTGAGTGTCGCCTGTTCATTTCACGTTCACTGTGACTCTGCCTAATTCCTTAATTAAAATCGAAGCCTACTCACCGGAGGACAGCATCGGTGAAATCCATTGACTGATTGCAATATTTCACTTTTAAGTCACACGATGTTGCAGGCCATTTTCCATGGTGGAGGAGGACCCCCCAGCAAACAAACAAACAGGCGAACAAGCCGTACAGAACCGAACACGGGGGCTTAATTTGTATGAATAAGTGGAGCAGGAGGTGGAAGTAACTGCTGTGGAGTGCGATTTTCTGGCGACTCCTGCCCGTCAACCTTAAATTAAAAAGGACTCTCTGACCACACGAGCCCGAAACTGTAATCTGTGCAACAAAGTTGCAGCTGTCCATGGCACATTTTCTGCCAAGGGTTCATTTATTTTACATAGACCTTCGAAAATATGTTTTAAGCAATTTTAAAATAACTAATTGTTATTAAAGAAATTTATCTTTTAGTCAAAAGTTTTTCCTTTGTCCTATTAAGTTCATTATGTATAATTATTAAATTTTTTTTATTTTTAGTTTTTTGAAATTGTTTGTTAATGTATTTGAAATATTATACTTGTAATTCTTAATAAAATCTAATTGTCAGTAGTAGTGTTAATTTACAATTTAATTAACGGGTTATTAAGAGCCTTTTTTATATAGTAAAATTAAAAAAATAAAATGCCAATGTAAAGTATGCTTTTAAATATAAAATTTACGACTTAGAAAGACTTCGATTTTTATTCGAGCTTTAACATATTTGAAGTGTATCTTTCATTCTCCTTGGCCCAAGATTCCAATTACTTTCTTGTTTCGAAATGAGATTTGCGTTAGCCGGAACCACTTGACATGCAGCTAGCCAAATGAGCTGGATGAAAATCCCCAAGCCGAGTCCAAAAGGAAACCTTTTTCATCTTTGTGTGGGTGAGTGGCTGTGTTTCTATCTGCATGAGTTTTCATTTAGAATTGTGTGGGTGTGTTAAATGATGCCGAGGGAGTCGGGTCAGAATCGTTGCCTTTTCGTCGCCGACGCGTCGCTCTCGCATAATAAATTAACAAATTTGTCGGCGGCTCTTCTCGAAATTCATGGAACGATGACAGGACAATGGGCCGCATCCACCTGTGTCCTTCTCGGCTCTGCGTATGTGTGCGTGCGTGTCCTGGCCGCTGCCGCTGTCCATTTCGTTGCTGCCAATCATGTCGGATTAATAACAAGCGCACAAAGATGCTTTATTCATGCCAGCCGAAGCATCGAGCAAAATTGCAGCTGCGCCTCCTTTCTGTCCGCAATCATGGCCGGCCAAATGGCGCGACGCAGGTTGTCGAGTGTTGCTGCCAGCCAGCTGTCCACTGCATTACATAAGAGCGAACAGAGAGTCGATGTCCAGCAGCCCACACCCACTACTTCCATTGGTAAAATCTCCACCGACAACTCCCATCGAATAGCCCCACTGCGGACTTTAATTGTGACGGAGCAACAGGGCTGGATGCAAGGGTTACTCTTAGGATAGATAAATATTTAGTCGTTCAGATAGCTATGTATATATATATGTTTGTGCATTTGAAGAAAAATATTAATTTATTAGTGCATTTTATAAATAATATAGATAGCCAAAACGGCCAAAACTATATTCTATGCCAGCTAGGGTTTTGAGTATTATTTGCTACAAGTTCTATCGATATTTTCCTAAGGCTTTTTATGATTTTTAAACATTAGTATTATGTGCCGCAAATCTATCATACTCTCCTCAGTTCCAAATGAACTGTTTCATTCTTGGTTGTTAATTGTAACATGCATTCAAGTCGAACAGTCGCATGTTCCGAGTGCATTTTGTGAGGATTTCCTCTGTTCCTCCTCCAACTCACTCCACTTTATTGGGTATCCTCTGTTCCTTTATTCTCTCTCTGGTCCGTCAATATTTTGCGTATTTCATTGTTGCCCTCCGCCAGCCATCGCAATGGTGATATACCCCTTTTTTGCATTCTGTCGGTGGGAGAGATTTATAAGCTCCACTTCACTTTTCCACTCCACAAGTAACCGCAGCATGCTGCGGCTCCCCCTTCATGCACCCACCCTTTCAACCACCCATATATGTACCATACATACCTCACCCAACCATATCAAGATCTGACCAACCTGTGGCCAAGCACCAGGTTAGCCGCACATTCGTCAAATATTTGACTTCAGCGTTCAGTTTATTACGTTTTAGTCTTGCATTACCTATAGTACGGGTTTCCAATTCTTTTAAACTCTCAGTAATTTAAGTGTTGTAGATTTATAGTTGCCACATGTAAAGTAACTAGATTAAAATGTTACCCTCAAACCTATAATTGGAAACTCAATCCTGTATTTTGGTCAGTATAAATAAAAAATGCTTATTTGTGTATCATTAAGGATGGATATGGTTAAATTTAAGGTATAAATAAAAATTATCTTAGCAAAATAGTGTATCATTTTAAAAGACAAAAATATAAATATATAATATTAAAAAAAATGTTGTTGAGATACATAATTTGTTATAATTATATTTCAAAATACATATTCTTATTTCCTCTTTTTGTTATAACTATCATATTTTCAATATTTATGTAAAGACAACAAACATATTAACTACAAGTTTAATAAAAAGTTCTACCAAAACTTAAACCGATTACGTGATATCATTTAGTCGAAATAAATATATCTTTCTTATTTTGGTTTTTCTTTTCTGTTGCCATTAAATCTTGTGTGCTGGTGTGTGAGTGTTTTCCCCGACAATTTGGACGGGCGTCAGTTTTGGCACCTGCACCTGCTGGTCGCCTGTTACTCAACTTCCGTTTGTCTAAACCAAAAACGACTAACAAAACTTGACCATTTCTCTTTTTTGCAACATGTGTGGATTTTTGGAATTTTCTTTCTTGCTTTCGCTCTGTTGGAATTTAATTTGGGCTTTGGTGCGCGTGACGTTCTATTTGTGCACTGTTTGGGTGTTGTGACCGGGGCATGACATGAATTTGCTTTGAAAATTGAATTAGATTGGCCTGCGGACCGGCAGCTGATTTGATTGCAATTTCCCCCGAGTCCGCTGCATGGATGCATGCAACCATCCAAAGGAATTTTTCCAGCACTCTTCAATTTGATTAACTGGCCGAGCGTTGCATAAATTATGTCAAATTATACTGGAGAGTGGGGCAGAGAATTGGTTTCGATGTCAGCTAGTTAGTGATAGTTTCACAAAATGTATAAAGGGAACGAAAGGGTCGGTCAATAATAAAATTAAATAATTTAAATCACAACCCATACATTAAGAAACAATAAAAAAAAAAACATAATGTTACATGTGTTTTTAAGTTTGCAAAACACTGCCCAAACTAGAGTCTTGGGCTTTAACACACGCAATTGGAGCATTAATTTCTACCGATCCTGAAATTTCATTAAGTTTGGTTGACTAGAAAGCACACAATAAATATGCAAAGTTTAAATGTAATTAACATATACCTGTCCTTGTTGAAAGACCCATTATAAGTGCTAGCCAAGTGCTAGACGCCAATGCCGATTCGGAGCTGAAATTAAATTATTACAAAATATTAAATGCTTAGAATGGCCTTTTCTCCATTGTTAGAGTTGCAAATTTTTATATTTTTGAGGCTTAACTGCCAACACTTCCTCCTTGTTGAATACCTTTTTTAGTCTCCTCAGCCCTTGCAACTAATTTACATAAATTTTGCAAGCCCGTCAATAACGCGTCAACCCTGTAAAATCAAAGCAAAATTTTTTATATCGGGAACTACGTATTTATTGCATTTTTATCGCGCCTGCAGGCAAATGGGAGATGCAAACTCAACCGTCTCAAATGATTTCATTTAACTTTAAAATTATATTTATTAACTGTTCTGGCGCTCGACATTTATGACTTAGGCCTATTCTCAAATGGACAGATGGTGGCACAAATACTCAAGCCCCGCACGTGCCTACAATTTTACGATTCTCCTCGCGTGCCCCCAGTATCTACGACTAATTAGGGTAAACTCGCAAATTTGCCTATTGGAAAGTCGTAAACATTTTTATAGAATTTTTTTTTTTATCCTGCTCTGTCGTAAAATTAGCAAATTTACATAATTTTTGCAAAGGAAAGAAGGAGACAAATTAGCTGCGCTCTTTGACAGCTCTAGAGTGCAAAAGGGTATATTATATTCATGCAAATGTATGTAACAGGGCAAAAAAATAAAAAAGCAGTCCCCATAAATTATATATTCTTGATCAACGTTGATCCTTTCCTTGACAAGCATTTCCGCAATTTTTCACCATATATTTCACTATTGGTGATAAAGCGAAAGATTTAATGATTCATGCATATCGGCAAATTTTTAAAGGTAATTTAATTAAAAAACGTTTGCCATATTACTGCTAGGATGTTAGTTGTTAAGTATATAGAAAAGGCCTTGATTTAGCAGAAGAGTAATGGGTAATCAATGGTGGGACCACTCGGCCATGATGTACTTTCTTGTTTTAACATAATTTGACAACTTGATATCGTAAAATGAAATGGGCTGACTAATTCAGTAAAAATTTACATAATGTGTTGTCAGGTTGAAAATTAGGAAGATTTTTTACACCTTTTAAATTACTAACAAAGCTTTACATTTTTATAGATTTTGAATAGATTTTAGTCTGCCTATTTCAAAACTTACAAAAGGTTTGCATGCCAGACGTAGATTAAAGGGTTTTCAACTAATTGAAAATACTGCAGCATGCAAAATCAAATTCCGTACTCATATGCTGGTTGGGAAAGGGAAATTTGCTTCTGCCTCGGTCCCCTAAATGACATTTCCAATCTGTCCCGTTTGTGCTGAATTTTCCAGTTTATTAATTCGCCAATTGACAGACTTATTGCAAATTGAAAACAAAAGCGCGAACAACGCACCCAAAGTAAAAATACAAAACATCAGCAGAACAAAAAAGGAATCTGAAATTCAAAATTCGTTATGCATGCTGCCACTGCTCTTGTAGTGAAAGCAAGAAGGACATACTGGGTGAGACGGAGCACAGTGGATGCAATAATAAAAATCAAGCCCGCGACGGATTTGCGCAATCAGCTGGAAATTATTTACATGTTTATAGGAAATTGAAACAACAAAAACGCACACAAGCGGCTCAAGGCAAAATCAAAGTGTATATGTACACTGACACATTTTGTTTTAACAATGTTTTAGAATATTACGTTTCAGAGAATATTTTTAGTATCGTATTCCGATATTTTTATTTTGTTAAAATTCCACTATGTATTCCACTATGCATCGCAAAAACTAGTTTTGTATAAAAAAAGAAAATTTTTAATATTTACAAAAAAGCGTGATTCTATCTTATTTATTTAGGCGCAATTAAATGAAATGGGTTATTTATTTATAAATGCTTCAGAGCTCCTCCAAATTTTGAGAATAAAAAAATAAAATATTTGACGAAAAAAATGTAACCAAAATAAAAATTATATTTTTTCTGTGCACTTGCACGCTACTCCCTTTATACGAACTGACACCTCCAGCACGTACATATATCTCAATAAAAGGCGCTCAAATTTACATAGAAAATGTCGCACAGATACCCCCACCATTCCGTCGCCCTCCCTCGTTTTGCATTCGCTGTGTTTTGGGGGTTCGAGTCATAAATTTCGTAATTAATGATGCAAAAAGTGCGAAAAGAATTTGTATGTGTACAATTTTGCATTGTTTGGGTCCCGTGGATGCAAAAGTCTGCGATGCGTGTGAGTTTATACATTTGTATATTATGTGCGCTATTATTTTCATGAAATGTTAGCCAATTCGAAAGTTAGAGAGATTTAGTATATTTTTAGGTCCAAAAAGCCAAAACGAACTGGGTGTAACTTTGATCGTTCTCTTACTTTTCCTTCGTGGCAATTTTAAGGACAACAAGAAAGGAAGGCTAGATTCGGTAGCCGAAGCTTAGAATACCCTTGCAGACCACTTAACCTAAAACTGTTTGATCGTTTGGATGGCAGCTATGAATATAGTGAAACTGTATTTCTCAAGAATGATTAAATTGCCTTGAAAAACGCCAGAGTTATGGTCAATGACCCATTTTATCCCATTATTCCTATGGCAGCTATAAGATATAGTTGACCGATTTTGATGATACTTTCAGAATATGTTAAAATAGTCATTAAATAGAGTACAAAAAAAAAAACAAAAAATTGAATTTATGGCACTTTTTCCCAATCGTTCCTATGTCAACTATGTGATGTAGTGTTCCGATTTCGGCCGTTCCGACCTATATACTACCTGCAACAGATTGGAGGGTCGGTGCTAAGTTTCAGCCCGATAGCTTTAAAACTGAGAGACTAGTTTACATAGCAACCGACAGCCGGAGAGACAGACGGACATGGCTAGATCGACTCGGCTGGTGATGCTGATCAAGAAAATATATACTTTATAGGGTCGGAGAGTTCATCTTCATTACGTTACTAACTTCTGATTATAAAATTAATACCCTCTGCAAGGATATTCAAATACCTATGTATATATTTTGAAATGATTAAAATTTTTTGTTGTTCATTGATTTTTTTTTAAGTCATTGAATATTTTTAAAATTCACAATTACTTTAGAGTAAGATTTAATATTTAAGTACTATACAGGGTGAGGAGTCAAATCGATCAAGCCATGTCTACCTCTCCGTCCGGGTGTCTGTCTATCTGCCTGTCTGTCCGTCATTCTGTCTATATAGTATTAACAATGAGATCTTAGAGATTGTAGAGCTACGGACTCCAAACATAAGTTTGTATAGTCGATATAAGCTAAACAAATTTGGTAACGATCCGGCAATGAACAGGGTATCTATGAACTTAGCGATTTAAATTGTAATTAAGGTCGAGTAATGACAGCAGATTCATGGTAACACCACCATATTAGCAGAATGTTAATAGAATACTGAAACTATAAAACTTACACAATATTGTAAGTGCATCAAAAATACATTTCCTAAAAAAAGTTTATTGTTAAAAAAATAAGCCAAAAGCGATTATACAATTGTGTTTTTGCCTCTTCTATATTTTTCAGGATTTATTGGAAATCGGCTCCTCCTTTACTGCTGATTTACACTAAAACATATGCGAAATACTTAAAAAAAAAAGAAAAGTAATAGGGAACCGCAAAGAGAGCTGGCAATGAGAAGGACCAAAACAGGAAAGAGATCATCAATTCTGGCGATTTACGGCATCCTTGGCTTTCGGTGCTTTTTCTCTGCGCTCGACTGAAAATAATTTGAATGAAAACTCCATTACGGCATCCTGGAAAAGCGATGGGAAGGAAGCCTCCTAGGAGAGAGACCGAACGTCGCCAGTGATTCACACAAAGTGACCGCAAAAGGAACGAAATTCGGAGGAGGACGCCGAAGGAAGCAAGAAGGAAGCAATCCTTTCGACTGCTAAAGTGCACTTTGCACATCTCTTTTATCCTCGCCAACTGCTGGACCTCATAAATCTCATTTGGACCAAATTGTTTTTCATATCGTTCGCTCATGTATTTATTTTACAATTTGCATATTTAATGACACTTACATACATGTTCCTCGTCCATATGCAAATGCTCGGTCCTTAACATTTTAACCCATGGATGCCCACATTGTAGTGGATGCATCTTTAAACATTTAAGCAAATAAAGTTATTTTTAAATTTTATTTTGAAAGTATGGTTAGGCGTTTCCTAATATACTTATATTCTACCACCTTGAAATAATGATAAATAAATAATGAATGAAAAATAAATAAATAACATTGACTGCTTGTTTGTTCATGGGAAAATGTGAAAATTAAAATGCTTACTTTTTTAAATAATATTCGAATGGCAACAAAAAATATAACTTATGATACAGCGTGCTCTCAGAATATGTATACAGCTACAATTGCTACAAAAGGTTAAAGTGTGTGGCCGAATGAAATTCGCATTAACTTGGCTTAATGGTATTCAATTATGCCAAGCACTTTTCGCAGGCACTATGCCGGAATTCCCAGCTCCTGCTGACATTCCTCCGATAACATTACTTGCGAAAACTTTGGCGCTTTGCTTAATTGCTGTCATTAAATTTATGCAGCTTTGCCAATCTTATCATAATCAGGATGCAGCTCAAGCACACACACGCGTTGCTATGGGGCGTATCTAATGCACATACTTGTCCACCCGTCCCCTTTTCCACACCCCTATTTTGCATTCACAGTGCACACTTGAATAATTTCAACGCGGATTATACTAATTAAGCGCGCCAATAGTCAGTGTAAAGAGGCTTTGGGAGTGGAGTGGAGTGGAGTGGAGGAGTGGGTAACCAAGGGGGTCAAGTTAGAAGCCCACACCTTGCAAGATTTGCCTCTCCACCTCCTCAGATCAATTTCCACGGCTTTGCTGGGTGGTCAGTTCGACGCATTCGCAGCAAAACTCAAATTCATTATCCGCTTATCGCATATGGCAAAGAGCGTTGTTTCGCTGGTACAGTGTCCCAAATAATACGAACTAATACAAAGTGGAATGTTCAATATGTGATTATCCATTTATTAAGTTTTCGTTATTCAACGTAATTCAGTATGATACATTAAGTATTAAGTACGCATCAAAATATATACATTATATTTAATAAAAAGAAAAGATTTTGATAAAAAGGTCATTTATATACCAGCATAGGATTATAATGATTTACTTTTGATATCCGATTGGTGAGTTGTTGAAATAGTGGTCCGACGTATACATATGTATAAAATACATATAAAGCCAGTCATAGCTTTAACAAATGTTTGCATATCAATATTATTTTTAATAATTGAAGCCTTGTTTTATTTCAGTTGATATACTTTTCCGACACACTATTCGATGCGAGCCCTCCTCATTGGGTAATGTCTACCCCATGGAGCCCCGAAATGAAGATGCTTGGTGATTTATCCCATTTCCCATTTCCAGAAATGTGCTCCGCTGGGTTGTGCCTGTCATGTTAGCTTAAACAAATCATTTATATGCAGCGCTTGCAATTATTTGCACTTAATTGTGTGTTAAGTGCCCCAGACTGGGCTGCGCTCTATATACTGCATATATACATTTATAAATGCGTGTGTGCGCAATGTCCTGGTAATGTTGTTGGTGTCCTCGCTGGCTATTGCAGCGGAAGCGATGTCCGTTGATTGATATCGCATTCAGGCGTGTTGAAAATTATTTGCATTGATAATTCGCTGATTAATGTTTGCCGCCGAATCATCAACAGCATCAGCATCAGCTTCATTCCCACTCCCAAACTGCTCGTCCCCGTCATTCGGGATACTTCCTTTCGCCGCGATTTTGGTCTGACTGCGGGTGTTATGTGATGCCATGTTGTGATGTAATATTGATGGCCTGTCCTCTCGGATCCGCTTTCGAATCTGTGGACTGGGTAGTGTTTATTGGATTTGTTGAGGTTTTTGCATTAATGCTGTAAACAATTAAGCGAACCGTATTAAGTCGGATTTGGGTCGGAGTCATCGCACTGCACTGACTAATTTTTTTCGGATTGTGTAAGGGAGATGGAGTTTTCCACATCGTGCTCGCCTTACTTGCTTTAAGTGCATTATTAAAAATGTTCATTTCAGATATCACACTGAAAGAAAAACGGAATTTAATGCTTCTGCATTCAACTGTTATATATACTGATTGGCTTAAATTTTAACTAGTTATCTCCGCGACACTCCGCCTCCAATTTGAAAATCATTAGGAAAACATCATAAATAACAAATCACCTTATTAAAAGCTTCGAATTCTGCTTTTCCGCTTTCCACTCGGCTTTGAATTAAGCCACGACAAAGAACGGCGGGACTCAGAAGCATTAGCAAAGCAAACAAAAGCTTCCTGTGTGCCATCAGGACATTTCCCCTTAAAAAATGACAGACCGTTCAATTGGCAAAAACGCTTATTGCTTATTTATTGCGTTTTAATTCATATGCGAAAATAAAAGCGTGTGTGCTTGAAATTTTTGTTTGCCAACTTTCCTTTAATGTTGGGTACAAAATCAAATATGAATGTATGCATCGAGACTTACATTAAAGGCTGAAGATAAATCCAGGAACAGATAAAAGAATTTGGTGGAAGACTTTGGAGGATTTCCACGAAGCTGGGTTTGGGGGTTGCGACAGTCAAATGCACATATGAAGTTAATTTTTGGACAGAATCTAATAAAAATCCACAGCAGGATGTCCTGGCAAAAAGAAAATTATTCTTTATTCGTGCATTAAATTGTTTTGACTTTCGTCTGATAGAGATCAGCATGTCGTTTCTGAATTTTCTTTACGATTATTATTTTTGCAACTTCCCTTCCAACCACCTTTTGCATTTTTTCCTTTTTCCCTGTGTTGCCACATGCTAATCAAATTACAAGATGTGTGGGTCCCGAATCTCCTTGGTTACCCCAAGCAGCTGAATTATTTCCCAGACAGCATCACCTGGCAGAAAGAGGGGAGACCAGCACCATCGCCTGCAGCAGAAATATCAAAAATAATTTGTTTGACAATAAAAGACGATAAACATTAAAATTATGTGCAAGAGATTTTCTGTTTTTTTTTTTTGTAATGCCAAATAAAAACTGTTTAAATGAGTAACAATAAAATTGAGAAGTTAAATGGGCTTGTATATGCTCTTAAAAATTAATTAAAAATATTTGATTTTGCAATCTATCATAAAATTTAATATAACAAGATATATAGCACAATATAGCAACAATTTTCAAGTTCAGCAATTATATCAATTATATATCAAACAATATTTTAAAGGAAGTGCTTTCGAAACATAAATAGGTTTAATTTTAATTATATATTTGTTGGTAATTATTTTTTAATATATTTATTATAGATATCACACAATATATATTGGCTGATAAAAAAACATTTTTACTCGTTTGAGTAGAGTATCGCCAAAAGAGAAAACATAACACGACGCTGGCGTTTCCAACGCAGTGGAAAGCTTTTTTTCCTCCTGCTAACCATCCCCATTTTCACCCGACGTTAATTCTGGCCTTGGGGGGCTTACTGTAAAGGAGGGAAAAAGTGATCTCCAATGATTAGTCCGCTAAACTCACTCGTAAATTTGTCAAATCGCTCAAGTTATGAGAATCGCATTTTGTCCTTTATCTGCGGCATTTACATAGGGCCGTTGCCCGTTTTTACATTTCTCAGCTTTTCCCTAAGGACTACTCCCTTGACCAGCTTTTTATTTGATTATTAAATTAGATTTCTTGTGGTCCTTGTTTTATTTGCCATTTCTTCTTTTTTGCACTTTGCCCTCATTAAATATTTCTCCCCCATTTTTCCTGTTTATATCCTTTGCAAAGTGCAAAGGAAAAACATCAAAAAGCGCGTGAAAAGTTTTGCTCAGCAGCGGAAAATATATTGCTAGAAAATTGCTTGCCGAGTTTTCTCTTTTCTTCCTTGTTATTTTTTGCATCGACAATTGTTTGCCATGTTTTTTGAGTTTTTCATACATTACATATATTTTTCGTTGTTGCTTCTGCTAAAGTTAACGAAGTCGGATTGTTTTTGCTTTCCTCATTTTCCATCGCACTCAGCCTGCTGTCTCCTCTGTTTGTTACAAATTTTCAATTGTTTGGCTTCTGTCATTACCTTTGACATGGCAATGGAAACTTACTGTGGGTGTCGTTTTTGCCTTTTGACTGGCGCCGCCTTTTGTCTTTCGCGCCTTTTGTCCGCGTTTTCCCCATTTTTCATCCACTTCCTCCCACTTTGTATTCGCACTTTGATCTGCTGCCTCCCGTGCATTTTTTGTATTAATTGTAATGACGAAGTGCAACCAATTCCAGAGTCTCAAATTCAAAGAGGGGGAATCTCCGCCTGCGGTGGGTTGAACTTTCCATTAAAATTAATTGCAGATCAAGAAAATAAAATGAATAAATTTAAATAATTGAACTCAATTTTTTTTTCTTTGTATTCGATGTAGTTAAAATATTTGCATTCTGCTATTCAATATAAAAAAAACTGCAATCGATATTCTAAATAACTATTCCAAAAGGTTTTGTCGACCTTCAGAATGGTGATTAAAAATTTAAATTATACATCACGAATTTCCTAATAAAATCCCCATTTTGATCAAAGGTACATAAGATTGATGAAACAGATAAATTTTAGATTTGCTTAAACTTAAAATAAATCCTTTTATAAATGTTTATAAATAACAATTAAATTAAATTGCAATGGAAAGCAATATAAAATCATTCAATTGAATATTTGTGTTATTTTTTACTCTTTAATATTCCCTGTAAGGTAACTAACAATTGACACGCATTCCAAATGGCTCCTTATGATAGGTTCAAGCTGCAAGCTCTTTCCTTACAAAAAAAAGCATGTTGCATTCTCACTTTCAACTTGAATGCATTCCTTTAGTGTACTACAGAATGCATCTTCACCTTGACCCAGATTTGGTCATACACCCCTTTTGCTAAAATATATATACCTAAACTGTAAACAAATTTGGTCCGATTCTAAGCTCCCCTGTTCTTCCCTTCGTGGTTTTCCCGTTGAGAATGTGTAATTGCAAGCGAAACGTGCTCTAAGATGCAACATATGCAGTTTTGTATCTCAAAGAACGACCTTGAGTGTAGGTATTAAAGTTTGTATGCTTAAAGCTGGGTAGCTGGAGTCGGTACTTATATTTCCACTTAATAAAGCACACTAATGATGACCACAAATCCAGCAACCCAAAGAACAACAAATTGAAATGAATCCGCACTTGAGCACGTTCTAAACCAAAGGGAACTCACAGAACTCAGTGAAGCAACTCAACCACCGGTAGTGGCCACTTCCATTAGGGCAAAGAAACCTCTAATTTATATGTGATTATCTTTTTTTTTTTATATATATATTTTCAAGTTCTCTTTTGAATTGTGCAAACATTCATTACCCTGGGGAGACGTGGGCAAAAACTAAAAAAAAAATATTGATTTGCTTAGTAAATTTGTGTACTTTAAATTAAATCAAAAACGGTTGAAAAGTTCTCAAGTAGTCAGAAAAAATAAGAGTTTCATATTCTGGAGAATATTTACCTTAAAATATTAATACATGTCTAATTTGCAGCTATATGTGTTATAAATTATAATTTGAGATTTAATAAAAACCAGTTAAACAAGTATTTAGTCCAATATAATTATTTTATTATTGTTATTTCATTATTTTATTTAACCATAGATTCGAGTAGTTGGTCCTTATCAAAAGAAATTGAAAAACATAAAAATGTTTACCTTTTTATATTTTTGTGACGTGTAATAAATCCTTGGAGATGGAAACCCATACTAGCAATTGAGTGGACTCCCGCACAACCTTATTAAATTTCACCCAAAAACTGTTGCTTTGGCTAAAAAAAATTAAAACTGTTTGTTTACGGGTCACCTTACCAATAAAACTAAGCCCCTTTTTGCAGAGACCAGATGGATTCACGCAGAATACACATACATACTTAAGTCGCCACGTTCTCTCGACGAAAGGGTTGCTAAAGGACGATGGACGAAGGATATAGGACGGTTGCAAGATATCATGTGTGGACGCTAAAGCAAACAAGAGTGCAAATTCCCGGGGGGACATTTGATTGAATTCAGACAGTTAACCGTCCTCATAATGCGCATTTCTCCGACCAAAAAAAGAAAGTTGAAAAACATTTGGCTTCTGCTTATCTGCCTGAAAGAAAAATGTAAAAAATTTAAAATCATCTTCAAGGGTTGGGCAACAGTTTATTTAGCAAATGTTATTTGTTCTTTGCCAGTTCTCGCTCTGATTGATATTATTATGGATACGTCCGTCCATTGATTGATGGCTTCGGTGGACGGCGCTTAAAAGAATCTTATATTTGGATTTTAGAAAATTAAAAAAGCAGCTTAGCATCGACATCATCCTTTCCCCAAGTATTATTTGCCTTATACAAAGCGTATTACAAAATCGGGAGTTGAAAGATTTCTGTCGTCTCCCTTTTTTATAAACAAGCCTCAAGGCAGATTGTTGAGTTGGATGGGTGGCCACGCGACATTTTTCCGCATCGATTGTACAAAGCTAAAAAATCGGGAAAGGGGAATATGGGGAATTATCGAGTGTCCTTTGTCTGACGAGCTGCTTTGATCTCTACAGTTTGTACATTTCAATAGATTGGGAAGAGAAATATTTTGTGCAATGTTATTCAAGGTGGCAGTGCGTTATCAATGATTGCTAAGTTAAATCATAATCTGGATATCAGCGGTTTAAAGGATGCCAGTTAATTGTCAGGTCTGGTAATATTTATTTATTTCTTAAAGGAAAACGGTAATTAATGGACAAATTTAAATTGACTTTATGGTGCTGATTGGATCTGATCTGGAATTTGTTGAAAGACACATTCGTAAATAATTTGAAGTTACCGCACCCAAGATCCATAATATCATATAAACAATACTCAAATAAAGACAAAAAGTACAAATAATAAATAAAATATATAAATAAATAAAAATTTAATAATGATATGTAATGATTTATTTTATTTTCTTCAGCATAATCGTTTAGAAAAAAACCTGTCCTCTTAGTCAATCCCCGCCAATATAAAATACATTGCAATCTTTAATTTGCATTTAATAATATTTTTATTTAATTTGCATACGTTTTGGTTTACTTAAATTACATTTAAATTACTTAAACAATAATGTAGATTATTTTCTTGGATCATTTATGGATGTATGTAAATATTTCTACTTTTGAACTTGTACTATGTTTATGCCCGTGACGCGAAAATGCGCATCTACTCCAGTCGGATTCATCTCGAGTTTTAGCCACATATTGCTTATATAGAATATATATTTAGAAACTAAGTTGACACGCACACACAGCTTACACATCGATTGCAAAGTAAATATAAAAATATATATATTTGGTTGGTATTTGGAAAATATATTTTCATAACTATTTGCTAATTCGAAGAAGCGTTCTACCTAGGAAGATGGAACTTTAAAATTTTCCCCATAAATAGACACCAAGAGAGTTGTTTGTAAAAAGATATTATAGCTACTATAGATACTGTAAGATTACATAGAAAAGTTTGGCTTATGAACTAGGTTGGTTTGTTTTCGAAAACTAGCTGCTGCTTATAAAATTTAGTTTGTATATTTTTTCCAGAATTGTGGGGATTTTCCTCTTGCACTGGGCGACCTTCTAAGAGAACTTAACTAAAAAAGTTACATTTGTTAAATTAGCTTAAATAAGTTTACTAAAAAAATATTTGTTTGGACAGGAAATTTTTAGTAAAATTATTTATCACATTTGCGCTTATCCAAAGTGTAAAGTTTTGTTTTCCATTTAACGCGGCATTTAAGATATAATGGGCTGGAATAATTTCCATCAGAGAAAATACAAGTTTAAGAAAATTAATATTTTTTGTTGGGTTTTTCCTTTGGAAATTGATTCACATTTCTCTGTCACTGTCTCGCTCTCTCTCTCTCTCTCTCTCTGCCTCGGGGGAAGGGGGCTGCGCTAGTTCTCACCAACGTAAAGAAATCACAAGTTGTGCTTTTAGGAGCTTTAGTTGGTGTTGAATTTCAGCTGCTTTGGATTTTTATTGCGCCTGCGGCTGAATTTGCACTGTGGCCTTGAGTTTGCTGGATTTTCCCGGCTGCTTGTGTTGCAGATAGAACTGTTTGAGAACCTTGCACATGGTGAGCGCCAGGATTTTCCAGGCCAGCAATTGCTCCTCGGCGCTGGGCGCCGCAGAGGGCTCCTCGCCCTGGTCACTTGTTGCTCCCGCTCCGGAGTTTAGTCCCTCCGCCGCCGACGGAGGTCCCTCGAAGTCCACTTGATCGTGCCCGGGATCTATTGAGAAAGCCATGGGACTATCCACTTGATCGCCGCTCGGTTTGGATTTAGAGATGGGCTCCTCCTCTTCGTAAAACGGGATGGCCATGTTGGAAGGAGTCTCTCGAGAAATTTCGTAGAAAATTTACTTTTCTGGTTTTTCCTGGATATTCCCAGCCTTAGGAAGTGCACTTCAGAAGAGTTATCGTTCGACTGAAGAGCTCGGAGCTCAAGACACCCGTATTTATACCCGGGAAGCGACGGGAGAACTTGCTACCATCATCCCTTACTCTCACCTATGCTCTCTCACTCCCGGGTTATCCTTCTCTTTCTCGCTCAATCCCTCTCTGTTACTCTCTCTGACTGTGCCGTTATGCGTTATCACGTGCAGTATATACTTCCTCGAAGGATAATAAAGAGCATAAAACAGAGAGGAAGAGGGAGAGTCACACTTGTGGCGTGATACGTTTTCGCCTGTTACGTTACGTTTTTTCAGGGGTAGTTCGAAATTAAATTGACATAGGTTTGGTCTTTACGCTGTTCGAATTCGAAAGGAAGCGGCTAGCTTCGCTTCGAACTTTAAGGGGAATGGTATCCAGAATGTTTAATATTCGAAATGTGAAGGGGAAATATTTTGACCGAAATCGCGATGTTAGAATTTGCTTTGCTTTGGGTCCCGCCTCCGCCTTCCTTTTCTATTTTACTTTCGCGGGCTCGTGTCCTTGACCAATTTTCTTAAGACTCTTTTGTCAATTTTTTTTTTATGGGGTTTTTTGAATTCGTTAGAGTTCCTCTATATGCAGAAATGTATTGTACTTGAGCTTTAAGTTTTTATAGTGCTATTAGGACTCATTACTAATATGAAGTCAGAGAAGGGGATTCGAAAATAAAAGGACTTGGTTAATGAACGGAAGGATAACTCTGCTTTAATGCGAAGGGCTCCCTCCTGCAAACTTAATGCATTTAGAAATTAAACATGATGCTAAAAAATCTATATCTTTGACACAGGCGCTCTTTAACTAATTTACCCACTAACAATGGTAATAACACAAAATATATTCAACATTTTTAAGATTTCTACAATATTTATTTTCGTCTTGTTATTAAGACGAGCATATTTAGATTTTAACAATACAAAGATTAAACTGTTACGAACGATTATATTAATTATACTAATCCTTAGGGTACCATTTATAAATATCGATTTTTCACTTTTATAAGCAAGGTCACAACATTTCTCTGACATAATAAAACTCACGGCTATGCGTAAATAGGGATTACCTAACGATATCACCATGTAGGTAGTTCTTGATATAAATATAATAAAAATTAACTACATTTCTTTTCCTTGTGTTCCGATGAGTTTACTTTACCCGCACCAATGCCGGGCACTTCTCCATTCAGTGGGGAGACAAATGCGAATCCGCTACCATGCTTCCTTTTCAATGTCGTTGCCTCCGTATAGCGAATGCTGGAACGGGCGTGAAAAGAGATGGTTGATGGATGGAAAGGACGGAAACGACGGAAATTGATCAAGGATCACTCGACTTGTTTCTCAACTAATTTCCTAATTGTATTTAATTTATTTTTTATTTTTAAAAACACACTACCGCTAATTTTGGCTTAACTTTACGTAGTTTTGGCATACGCTGTTCTTTCATATAAATCCTCGGAAAAGAAGCTTTGAAAGTTCTTTGAAATATATAAATGATTTTATAATTAAAATCAAATTTAAAAATAAAGTTAAACTTAATATGATTAGCTAAAAAAAAGGTGTGATTTGAAATGTGCTTTATTTTAAATTTTTTGTTTTCTGTTGATACATTTCCTGACCTACAACTCCATCTTGCCGCAGAACAACCAACCATTTTCCCAGCCACATGCTATTTTATGGTGAAAGGAGTGTCTGCTAAGGTCCTTTGCCCTCTCTCTCCGTCCCTTTGTTTGAAAATCAATTCCACAAATCAACATAATCAACTTCTCGCCTTAAGTCCAAAATATAATGCACTTGCCGTCAAAAAACTTCGTTTGTTACCACCCCTGAGTAAAATGGGTTTGGAGCTGCAAAACCAGCAGGAAAATAAGAAAGCAGAAATAAGTGGCGTAAAAAAATGTAAAAACTTTTTTATAGTGGCCGCATAAAAATGTAAAATAAAATCCAGCCAAAAGACTTTAAAGGAAAGAAACGGAAAAAATGCACAACAAAAGGAAATTACCCTTTGGGAGTTCAGGTGGGTGGTGGTGTCCGATAATGACATCCATGCGATGATAACCCCATGAAATCGGAGGAAGAATCCACGATCTAATTTGCTAAACACTCGAACGAATCCTCTGGGTGGGGCATGTCACTTGCCCTGGCAAATACCTGGCGAACGTTTTGGAGGGCGAGCGATAGGGATTCTCAAAAGCAAAACAAAGAAAAGAATTGTTTTCGCTTAAAAGAACATTCAAATGGAAAGGTTCTGCTTGGCTCAACACAAACAACAAGTGCAAGCGCACACACAAATTGCATTTATTTAGTTAGCAAACAAAAAAATGAAAAGGAGCAAAAAAACAGGAGCCGAAGGAAGAAACGCATCGTAACGAAAGAGGAGCGTTTGAGTACCTTCAGACAGACAATGCATATAAAAGTGAAGTGCGCCGGGGCATGTGGAGAACACGAATAAAAAAACAAAAAACCTTGGAAAAAATTACAAGGGAGCGTACCCAGAAATGTCAGTTATCGGGCGAAAAGTGACAAAGGTATGCCCTTTTGATAATAATAGTCAGCCAGTCATTTTGCCTCTGATTAATGCTATAAAATAATTACATATATTCGTTGCTGTATATAAATTAAAAAAGGAAAATAAGTTATATACGTTTTAATACTAAACACCTAAATTTACAAAATGAACAGGGAAAAACAAAAATTTGTTTCACTATATGTTTGTTATGCTATAGAAATAAAAGAAAAATTATTTATTTTAAATGTAAAACTCTCTTTTGCCATTTCATATCTTCATTGGATTATTGGGCTTGTTAAATACAATTTTCAATAATCAAATCCTATTAAAAGAATGTGTATAAAAAACATTATTTCAATGACATCCCCTTTCATTAAAGGGTATTTATCTTGGGGTACAACAAAACAATATAGCATCGACGTGCACTTTGTTGCCTTCTGGCTGTCAGATTGATATTAAATTATATACCTTATTATCATTGCAGTGTTTGCCGTGGCCCTTCTTCGTTGTTCTGTCGATATGCATTTCAGAATATGGGAGTCGGAAAGTGGGCGGGTCGAGTCGCGTTTATTTACAGCTGGCAACAATTGTTGCTGAACGCATTTCACTTTGCCGCACTTTGGAGGATGCACCTCAAGTCAAAGCAAAGTCAAAGCCAGGACTCTTCACATGTGCTGGGGTGTTCCCTTTGCTCCGGATATTTTGTCCTGTTTTGTTTTGCTTCTTGTGTAAACTGTTATTTTTCAAGGAGCGGGAAGCACATACGATACAAGGGCTTTATGCTTGATGGTTGCACCCAAGTGACATTAAACGGCTGCCACATCTTCGGCTGCCCCTGAATCTCACTCTTCCCATTTAATCCTGCCATAAAGTGACTCAAGTGGCAGCTTAAAGCCGGTCTTGAATCTTAAAGCTTCGCTTTCCGAATGGCAAATAAAATATTTATATTTCCCAGCTATTCACGCATTTTTCCTTTATACTGACCATCAAAATAAATTGAAGGAATTTCACTTCGAAGCGCAAAACTAAATGGGATTAAGGATTCGATTCTTGATAGCCTGGGTAGTTTTCATTGTTTATTTTCCTTATCCTTATGCAAGCTGGAAAATTCGAATAAAATTTTATTAGACAACGAATGCTGATACATACAGATTTTCCCTTTTTGGTGCAATGAATTTTGCGTTCTATATATTACCATTCATATTTATTTTAATGTTTTCTTTATGCAAGTATTCTAAAATAATATTATATCTTATTTAAAGGAGAGTCTTATCATCCTTTTTGGAAAACTTATTAGCTCATTCCATTAAATTAGATAACTACCATTCTGACCTTCTGTCTATATACAAAAATTATGTCTAATCGGCTCGATTGTCTGGCTTGTATAAAAAGTGCCGCACTAATTAACAAATTGATTTATGGAAATGCGAATGACAAATCTCCAGAGAGAAGGGCCCGATCATCATGGTAGCCAAAAACTCGCATATGCAAAATATTACTTGCTAAAAAACAAAAGGGAGAACAACCCCGGGGATGGTCGAAAAACTTTGACTCTGCGGTTAAATCTGGATTTCACCCACCGCAGACAGACATTTAATTAAGGTGTCTTCATGGTTACAATCCCATTCTGAACTCGAGTGGCAAATGAGTCTAATTAATAACGAGGTATTTGCCGCATAATTCATTTGGCAGATCCAAATATTTCTTTTGCAAGCTGCCAAGCTGCTGAAAACTTAGTTTTGGGAAGGGTAATTGTAGCAAGGCTTTATATTTCAGCTGGCTACACGTTTTATACATGATGTAATAGCTTTAGTGTTTTTTTCAATGCTGTTGTTTATTGGCTAGGATTCGTGAATCTAGAATATTTGGTTTGTTTCCTTCCACATTTGGTCAACAAAATTCGTTTTTTTCCTTACAGTCTCAATTCATCAGCCATGCAATTTTTCTCTACCGTGGCCCCATTTTGATGATTTAAGCCTTGCGTCTGACTTAAATTTATTGCCGAATGGGATTTTCCCTCGACCACAATAATTTATGCAAATTGTTTAGCACTTTCCAACTTTCACCAACCCCTGAGCGCAATTAATTTCCCAGTTCAATCATATATACGCCTAAACCTTCCCAAAAGTGGTCATTATTTTGGGATTCATTTTAATCGAGTTTTAAGGATGAATTTAACATTTTCCTGGAAACTATTCTAAACAAACATTTTGACTGTGCCAAGACATCAAAAGCGTGTTTAATTTATGGTTCGTTAGGTCAGCCATTTGCTGGTGGCAAGCCCAGAATTCAGGACCCGAATCCAATCCTTATGCAAATCAAATGGAGTATTCATCTTCGTCAGTTCTTGAACCTTTTTACGGGTCCTTTGAGGTGTTGGCTTAAACTCCAAGTGGAAATTCTACAAAAGGCAACACGAAAACATTGCCCGAAATTTCACCCCTCCATTGGGTCAAGAATAATTCCATTTTGGTTTCCCTCTCCTGTTTTTGGAAAACTGTGAGAAAACGGTCCCGCAACATGTGAGGATAAAAATTTATATGTGCGTCCAGTTTGACCATAAAAGGGAAAAACCAACTTGGACATGACGCCTCAACTTTCATTGAGGGAGTTTCAAGCCAATACAAAAGATTCTGCAGGATCTTTGTGCGGTCAGTTCAAGTAAACATAAAAGGCGACAAAGTGCCACTTTAGTCCTTTAAAGTTTCTATCCCGCTTGTTACTTTTACAGTTTTAAATGATGAAATGCATTCATTCCTTATTTTATTTTAAACTCCCAATTCTGACGGGGTTGGCACAATGTCTGCTCGGCATATCAAAAAACCGATTCGGTTGTTATTAAATGTTTTACGGCCCCACCAGACCAGAGACATACAATGGACATTTTTGAATTGCTGAGCTCCAAGAGAGTTAATGTTTATTGTGTACTTTTTATTGTCAGCTCAGCTTTTAATTTAAATGATATAACACAAAATGTTAGACCTTAAATGCAACCCCTGAATTTTTTTTGGGATTTGTGAATAGGTTCGTGTTTGGAAATACTCTACAAATAGAAAAATTTAAAAAAAAATGATTGAGATTAATTTTGTATATCGGAGTATTTGTAGCGGTTATTAAATATGATATTATTTGATAGGTTTATACCGCACTTACCAATCATAATAAAATATATTTATTAATGATTTTTTTGTCTTTTCTAAAAAGAGTATAACAAATTCCTCAATTTTTCTTTTGTGGATTTTCCGCATTTCCTTGAAAGCAATTCTAAGTAAAAATTGCGCATTAAAATCATTTTTTATAGCCGATTTTATTTGCAAATTTCTTTAAAAAATTTGGTATGTGTATGTTATTTTCCCTGGGACTTGTTTTGAAACTTTGCGGCACTCCCTTGTTTTTATTGGATTATATTTATTAGTTCCCAAAAAGGTTGGCTTGACTCGTTTAATTTCGTGAAACGAAGCAAACTCTAACAAAACGTTTTTTAACAGGCAACATAAATTACCTTTGGAAGGATTTGCTTGATGCATGGCAAACGGAATTTATGAGGGCTTCAATTGGGGGCGTGGTTCCGCATCGTGCCTGACATCAAATAAATTCAGTGATCATAAAATTGTCTGCCGGGCCAAATCCGACCAATATATCAAACATATTTGACTACCACTTATAGACACCTTCTCATCTGGCAGCGGAGGTGGGAAAAAGTCGAACACTCAACACACATGATAATTTATCGCACATGCCTACAAGAAAATGAAAATGTCACCCCTCGGCATTCAATTGAGGGTGTGAGTGCAAGTGTGAGTGCGAAGGCGAGTGCGAGTGAATATATTCATATTTTTCCTATATGACCATTGTCTTTATCCCTTTTGGGCTGAGATTCGGGCGATGATTTGCAGCCGCTGCCAGTAAATCAAGCATGCAGCATTAGATCAGATCAGCAGGCTGCAAGGATAATAAATGAATTGTTTATAGACGGACAAAGTGGGAAAGTGGGAAAACTGGGAAAGTGTCACCCCTGCCTGCATAATTTTTCTGCACATCTCCACTCTTGATATATTGCGTTTTACTTTGCGCAGTCTCGGACAGCTACTACCTTCATATATGAATTTGTGGGAGTTAATTTAGAATGACTATGGGTTTGACTTTAACAAATTATTCAATTCAGATGTTTTGTATTTTATTTGTATTTTACTAAGAATAGTTTTAACAGTTGAAATACATATTTTGTAATTTTTTTAATCTAAGAATAATTATAAATAAAGACAAATTTCAAAAACGCCACTTTTCAAGAATCGCTCATCTCACCCTAATCCCCTTGAAATTCCGTCTACCCAACAACCTCAAATTTGTCCTATACTTTTATCGTCCAGTCTAAAAGACAATTGCCAGGCGTTGGCTGTCATCTGTTTGTTGTTTGTTTCTGGTTAAAGGCCACACGCCACAGCCGAGTTTCTCAATTAAAAAGGGTCCTGCGAGGGGGTGACACGGGCATGACCAGGCAAATACGTCCATTGATGGCAGAGAAAAAGTTCAATTGATGCCTGACATATTCCTTTGTTTCGCAAAGCGAAAGATGGGGATGTGGCAGTGTGGGTCATGCAAATGGTTGAAATATTTTCAACTGACCAGCAATTGTGTGGGTGGTGGCGGGGGCGACAGTTTCCCACCTTTTGGTGCTGTTGTGATTGGTTTTTGTCTAATGGAACTCGAGCGTGGCAACAATTTCATTGAATTGGATTTCAATATAGCATACATATTCATGTATGTGTGTCGGCTTAAAAGGAACCGTGTTACTTGCGATTCCCCGTAATCTAACAAAAGGGGTGTGTTGAAATTTTGTATATTATTTTTGGGAAGAGGAAAAAAATAAGAAAGTAGAACTTTGCAAGTACTAAAATAATATATATTTAATTTATATCGCAAGAAATTTATTTTTTTATATTTTGTAATGATGTTAAATGAAAGTTCTATACGTTTGCTACCATTCACTAAAGCCTAAATACATTTTGAAAACATTGTACCGGGTATCTAGTAGCGAAAATAATTTATTACTGACCTGGTATCTAAGAGTCGAAACACTCGTTTACGGACTTTATACCTTTTGATTTTTATTTTTTCGGGTTTCCCCGCCCCTGACTGCGCCTCTGCGTCTGTGTTTTCCTTTCACAATTCGCTGGTCATTAAAAGGGACACGTGCAGTGAGGCACGTGACCCGTGCCAGGTTTCTCTTGTTCTCCTGAAAACGAAACCCCGAAACTGGACCTGGGAGTCGGAACCGGGATCGGGATCCCTGGGCTGCAAGGCCTCTTCCATTGTTTTCTTCCTTCCTTCCGTTTAGGTTTATGGGCACTTGAGGAATATGTTTTACAATGATTAGTGTAAATATTTGAGGGCCAAACTGCTCACACAAACTTACAATGCCCACTGCTCGAACTCAAATTGGGACTCAAACCGAAAGGCATTTGTCACTTAATTTTTGAACAAATACATTTCATTATATTGATGTTTGGCCAGTTCGGTTTTGGTTTCACTTCCGGCCGTGTGCCCATCGGAGTCTCCATCATGTTAATTTGTTATTAATTGTACCATGTTGATTTTTGTTTTGATTTCTATTGTCACGGCTTCCATTGTCAGGGGGGAGTAAGAACTCTGTGCGTGAAAAGGATACCCTGGGAAAATGTTCGTAAAGCTCTTTTGACTCTATCTTTACGAATATATAATGATTTCTAGCCTTGGGTTTCTTCTGTACATACAAAACATTTGTATTATTCGTGTTAAGTTAGCCCCTGTTTTCATCACATTTTCATTTAACTCCGGTCTGGGATGAAAGTTATAGGTTTTTCATTAAAAACTCATTATTAAATTATTTAAATAAGAAATAAGCTTGAATATCCCTTAGTATAGTATCTACGTATCTGCGACTGTGACGAGCGGATTCATGGCAATGATGGACATGAGAAAAAATAAATGATCAAAAGTGAAGAGGCAAAAGGCTAGGCACCAAAGCTTGAATACCCTTGCAGACCAATTTCTCTCGAATAGCTTGATCGTGAATAGCTCTCAGCTATAGGATATTGATCCGATTCTTTTCAAATAAGCAAATATTTCAATTCAATTTTAAAAGTCTAAAAGTCCCAAGAATTACTTAATTATCTTTAAAAATAACTTAATTCCGAAATGGCATTACGAACTACAACAAGCAGCTTAATTAGCAAATAACCTGCATAATGTATTTAAACCAAATCTAGCCACATATTATTCAATTCGCCCCACACCTTCACCATCAGATTACCTACTCCCTTATTTTTAAAACATTGAGAAATGTCAGCTATCATGAAAGACAAGCCCAAACTGCAAAAATCCCCAGGACATGACAAAATCACTCCACAAATTAAGAATACAGTATTTTAGCCACGACCACTTCGATCATTAGAAGGTCAAACAGGTCAACGCATCACATACGTAATCAAAATCAAAAACAGAGAATATTGTTCAGCAATATTTATTGATGTCAACAATACGTTTTCTCTGAGATTAATCTCGAAAAACTAAACAGATTCTGTCACAAAACGTGCACCAATTGTTGTCCTCGTACATATTAAAAATAATGTTTCACTTACATATTTACGACTTTAAGTCTGGGGTACCGCTCTAGTATGCTAGAGCATCTCGAAGAAATAGAAATATGGCTATCAGCGTGGGGTATTAAATTCATGGAACAGAAATCCGAGCAGGTTACCTTTCGCCTGAACCGCAAAAACTGCTCTTTAGTGTCCCTTAACAACATAACTATCCCAACTGCCAACTATGTTACATACCTAGCCGTTCCCTTGGACCGTCACATGGACGCCAAGTGACTACACTTAAAACTTAAGGATACCCAACTTGATTGGCTAATAAAATCACGGTGTGTGCTATGTCTGCAACTTGTTTCAAAGGCCGATATGGAGATACGGATGCAGTGCCACGGGGCCATGCTCTCAGCAGCAATATACCTTAGTCTAAAATTCTACAAACAATAACAGGGGAATGTCTGTCAGGATGGTTTTGGTACAGGACATAGAATATATATTTTATATATTAAGGGCTGGCAAATTTCCAAATAGTTTTTTTGTTATCTATGCAACCATGAACATTTTTGGAATGGTATAAAACCATTAGGTATCACTTTTTAATAAAATGGTATTTAAATGTTATAATTGAATTCATTCATAAAGAATCTATAATATCACATATTTTACTTTAACTTTACTCTAACTTTCATTTTCCATCGACTCTGTTTTAAACTTATTTTTAATGGAAATGACTGCTGCCCGACTTTAAAGTAATTTTAGTCCACGCGGGCGAATCGAATTTCCCACAAGTTGCATAAATTAGGAAATGGAAGGAGCGGAAACACTTTAGACGGGAGCAGTTTAATCAACATCAGACACACGACCCGCGCCCAAAATCCCTTTACGAGGATGAGCAGCAGATCGAGTCGAAGGAAAAGGGTTAAAAAACCAGGAGCGGGCGTGAAAAGGGCAACAATGTGGGACCCCCTGCCACATCCCGTGGCATGTTTTGAAGTGTCTGCCGGATTCGGGACCAGCCCATCAATGTCAAGTCATAAATTCATCACGCAAATCTGTTTTGCATTCGTGCGGTCACGTGACTTCGTTCTCAGCATTAGATAATGTTTGACATTCGAGCATATTAATTGTACAAATTAAATAGATTGCACACATTTCTGCGGCTGCTGCCGCCTCTTCAGAGAGTGTGAACAGAGTGTTGCTGTTGCCACACAACCACTTGAGTGGGGTAAGGGGGGAAACTGGTAACAAAAGTGGGCTGGAAACTATTGGCAATTAAGTTAATTGTGTAAATTTCAATATGCAGCGAGCTCAGCAGGCCATCGTTGCTAGCTAAGTCTGCAAAGCTGTTAAAAGCGAGGGTAGCTTAGAGAGTTGAGGAGATCTTTTCAGGATATCTGCAATTTTGTTAACCTTTTTTGTGTTTGCTATTTAGAGGTCTGGTTGCGTCACTCTTGGCTTTATTATGACCCAATTGTCAATTGCACTAACAAGTTTATATTTTTAATTTGTTAGTGTGTTAGTGCTTTAAAAAGTGGTTCAAACGAATGTAATGTTTATTAATCATCTAGTAGCATACTTTGAATAACAATAAGTCCATTTTAAACCATCAAAGTTCGATTCGTTCATTGTTAGGCGAGAAATATGAATACTATACTCTAACATCTTATAATCAAAATTAGAATAACCTCTGCAAGGATTTAACAAAAAATTAAAGCCTAGTTTATTTTTAATTAGAAAACCCAATAAATACAATATTATTATTTATTGTTTAAGACTGTAACAAATATATCCTTATTAAAAATCGGGTACTTAATATTCTGCTAAATCAAGACTTAAAAATAAGTTATTAAATGAAATTAACCTTCCAAAAATATTCGCTCTGCATAAATTTCGATTTGTAAATATGTTCTTTATGAATATTGAAGAAGGCGGGAAACGGGCATGACAGGTATTTGAAACAAACATGATATGCGTACCTTTGTAATAAAAATGTTCTAGCTCTTACAGACTTGAAGACTTTTGAATTTTACATTCATGAAAAATGCGGGAACTGAAGGAAGTATGGCAACAATTGTAAACAATCATTAAATCTTGTGGTTTCCCAGATTTTAATGATCACTCTGACAGTGACTCGACTTGGCCATTGATGCTGATATAATATATACAGTTAATAGGGTTAGAGGAGCTTCCATTACCCTTTTATATACACCTGCACAGAGAAAATATAGCCTTTTACTCTGTGGGTAACACAAATTATGCGAACAATTAAAATAATAAAGTCATATTTATACGTTTGTTGTAAATACATAACAATTCTTGTCTTTTTCCAAAGAATATTCAAACAAAATGTATGACTTTTTTTAGTTATTCACCAGGAATCTGTTTTATCTGATCTTTAGTAATTTGTGGTCTTATTATGCTATATAATTTGTTTCGTGATCGAAGTCAACTATTTTAAGTTATTGAAGAAAATAATTCTAATGAATTGGTATTACAAATATTTTTAGTAAGGTTCGTAGTTTTTATCCTGGACCACATCTGAAAAATCATATATAGTTAATCTTAGGATCTCGCCTCGTTCTCAATGCTACATCCTAAAAACAACCAACACACCATTCCATTTTTCTCGCATTACATAAAACCGGCCAAACTCAGGAACGACATCGTCAGCACCATCGACGACAGCATCAGGGGCATTATCGTCATCGTCAGGACGATGTCAAGCGCAGCTTAGGCAAATAAATATATATATACACATATAAATAAATCCTGGGACAAAGGACATGGCGCAACTGTGTGTGCGTGTGACTCAGACATACGAAAACAAATAATTACAAGTAAAAATCGCTGCGAGTATAATGGAGCAGATAATGAGGTGAGGTGCGGGGTTTGAGCCCGAGACCAGACGATGCCAAGTCCCCGGCAATTAAACATTTTCAATAAAATTTACACCTGAGCTCATTTTAATTGAGTTGCAGGCAGAGGAGTCTGCACTTGAAAAAGGATCGACCGGAGCTAGAGCAGAGGAGCAGCAGATAAAATTGTTCTCCCCGGGAGTGAAGCACTCGACTCCTTCAGATATAATTGCCCGGCCCAGGCAGAGATATTGAAGTTCTGTTACCGGACTGTCTGTCTACCTCTTCAGAGTTCTCCTCCCCTGTATTCCAATTGATTTTTGCTTCAATGTAGTGGAATTGATTTGTGGACGAGTGGCCACGCCCACTCCACCAAATTAGTTGCCATAAATAAAAAAGAGAGAACCAAACCCAACACGGAAAAATTAAATAGGAAATTGGCAAGGAGCAAAGCGGACAAGTGAAATATTTTTCTTATTTGCCTCGGAAATTTGCATAAATAAAGTTGCCATGGCATCGCCGGGATATTGATATGATATGGAGAAGGTAGTCGAGGCGGGGGTATTTGCATACAATTGTTAAATACTCTCTTTTAGACGGGTATCATGATCAATGAAATATTAAAAACTTTTTATATGCAAAAAATAATAATTAAGCATAAATGAGAAGTGAGCAAATAGATAATTATATTGTTCTCGTGAAGCTATATTTAGTATCCATGTTATTCCAATTGGTATCAAAGTTTTTGGCACGCTCTCTTCCTTTCGACCATAACGTTTTTGGTTGTTTCTTATACCTAATTTGGTTTCCCATCTCAGTGCGTATTTGTCTCTCTCCTCGTAGAGCATTTTTCTCTAGGGAATTTCGAATTCGTTCTTAAGAAAATTTTTGTTTTTCTTTTGTCATCACGCAACTCTTATGACATCGTGAAATTCTTGCCTCAATAAACATAAATTTGCACTGGCATTCTCGCAGATACAATACTCCAATGACAGACACACCCCACCCTCCCCCAAAGTATGTGCGCAACCCTCACTGAACTATAAAAATGCCAATAAGTTGATCCCCTTCGAAAAAAAAAGGAATGGGAAAATGTTGTCGCATGCAAATTTGCTGCCTGATTTGTTCATTTTGTTTCAATTTGCGCTCTTCTGGTTTTTCAATTTGCGTCTCAATAAAGTTCGTGCCGGGTGCATTCCACCAATAATTGCAATGATTCGCTGCCCAAAAATAATTCAGGGATGTGTTGTGTGACCTGATTCTAGTATTAACATTTTCTTTTCCGGGCCTTGGATATGGTAATTTATTTTTCTATTTTAGCTGTACCGCCTCCGGCAAAATTCGATATCCTCCTGTGGAAATGAGAGGTCTTGTCTGCTAGCTATTCTTAGAATTTTACTTCTGATTGAGTCTGGGATAGCGGCAAATTGTTTCGAAATTGAAATTGAAAAAAATATATATATTTTAAATTCCATTAATCCGAAGTTTGAATTGCATTTAGGTATATCCAAGTATTATTATAAATTAGGCATTTATTTTCCTTGCAATACATTAAACAAAAAATATTTTTTTGAGCTTAATGTATATTTTAACTCGTTAATTAATACATTGACAAGAACTTATGCTTCAGAACTGCACCTGCTAGTCGTTCCAATCACGTAAATTAATTTTCTAGACCCTTTTTTGCTCTAAAACACCCTTGTCAAATGAGCAATTAAATCAGCATGACTTTAATTATATTTTCAAAAATTTTAATAAGGCACCTCGAGACAATACTCCTGCTTCTTCCACAAAATATAATTCGTTTTTTATATATTCTGTAAAAAAAAGACGAAAATGGTTAGCAACTTCAATTAAATTATCAACTTTCAGCACGTAAAAGTCAGAAAAAATTGGACGCTGGAAAAGTATTTCGGGCGAGTTTTAACTCAATTTGACTGCGAAAAAGTTTTCCCTTCGTCCCTCCTCATCCATTCCTTTTTCATGAAAACGCTTAACGCGGCTTAATTGTGGTCACAGGTGTCGAGGGAAACATTTTTATCGTTTTGTTCACAGTTTACAAAAAATTGTGTACTTATAGAGGAAGAGAAGAGGGCGCCGCTTGCGGAAATGACAGACGGAATATGGAGATTTGGCTCATTTCGTTTAAGACAATTTTTATGACCTTTACGACTATTTGCCGAGTCATTGCATTGGATTGGCTTTGATTGCGTTTATGGTTCTAAGCTTCTTGGAGCAGAAATAAAATTTCTCAATTTATTTGTTTGTCTTAGCCACATAAAAAAGCGAGACTTCAGTTCTCTCTCGGGTAATTTGATATCCCTTTCGCAACCCTTTTTTATTCTTTGGCTGGGGGCCAAAATCCTTAGCGCGCTTTTCAGCGTTGCGCATTTTTTAATTGCTTGAAATTTAATATTTTTGTTGTCGAGCTTGGATGGTTGTTTTTTATGCTAATTATATTCGTATGCATCGCGAAGCGGTCCCTGTTTTTATCTTCATTTTTCTCAACGCAAAGCCAATTATAAAATTTCATTTTTGCACTCTTCGCTTTTTAGTTTGTTATTGAAAATAGCTTTTGGCGCTGGTAATCCGATAGGCTCAATTAGCAAGGGGAGGTCAGCCGCAATGAGTCAGTGCGAGATGAAAATTTAATAACAATAATCAGATTTGCACAGCAAATCATATATAAATGTTGAAATATTAACCATATAAAAATATATATAGAGAAATATATTTAAACAATGATTATTGTGATGTTTTCCCACAAATTATCTATACAAAATCACATAAAATGGTTTCAATGAACATAAATAGATATAAATAAATAAATAAATAAAGCTTATATTTATAATTATAACTATTTTGAATGTATGTCAAGAAAAATATAAAATTATGTTTATTAAATTATTGTAAATACAACTTTAATCTTAAAATTTGTATATTTTTAGTCAAAATAGTTTATTGATAAAATGTGCAATTACTTTTATTGCATAAACTACTATATTTTTAAAATGAATGATAGTTTTTCTTGCAATTTAAGATGTTGAAAGTTGTTTTAATTTGCTACTGGAATAAATTTATTTCAGAATTATATAGATCTTTTATAGAAAGATTTTTTTATCACACTTACCAAAAACAGGAAGGTTTCCGGATTGATTCAAGCTGTTCGATCGTTTGAACGGCAGCTTTTAGATAAAGTGGTCCGATTTTTGTATTTTAATTTTTTAAATCGACTTTATGGTCTACAAAAAGTATGTTTCCATGAGGTAATTAATTGCATTGATAAACACAAGAGTTATATGGGATCGACTTGGCTGAATATATATATGCACTTTATAAGGTATTTGATGTATCTTTCGCTGCATAACTTCTGGTAAAATTATAAATGCATAAAAGTAAACAATAATTAAAAATCAATCCATTTTTACTGGAAATTCTAACTTTAAAGTACACTTAATTACTAATTTCCTTTAATTCTCAATTCAAATAGTTTTTCAAAAAGATAGTAATATTAAACGAAAAAACTTCAATCATTTCCATCCATTAAGAATTTATATATATATATATATTGTTGCTATCCTTTAATAATATATATATATATTCGTTTATATTAACCCTGCGAAGCGAAACCATCATTTGCTTTTCATCTTAAACACAGAATACCTCTTACTTTACTCAATTTTATCGGTAGCCACTTAAATGTGCATCCCGTGCAATATAATTATTTTAACCTAATTGAAATTTTGATGCAACCCAACAGCTTCTAACACAAAGTAAACACTCTGGTTGAAAATCTGTCCCAAAATGCACACAGCTATTTATATTTATGAGCTCACGCAAACTGAACAGTCAGGCATCGGATGTGCATTATAATTCAATGATTTCCGCACTCGCTTGGCGCTTTTTTAATTGCTTTTCAATAACATAAGGGAAGAGATGTTAAAAAGAGATGAAAGCATAATGTCCTGTGTGGAGCCTGTTTGGGTGATGATAAGCCGCAGGATAAGCATCAGCATGGTCAAAGTGTTAAAATGCTGAAAAATTCATACGTATGGGTCTGAAATATTTACGAAGCGAATTAAAAAGCGCGCTAATGCAATTCACTGCTGCGCTAATTTAAATTTTTAAGTGGCCCAGAAATATGCAAAAAAAAAAAACAAAGGTAGCTTGCGTTGGAAACTCTGGGCCTTTAGATACTCTAAACAATGAAAATAAGCTAAAGATTCAACTCACTTTGCTGTTCTACAAAATATTTTGTGGGAAATATGATATTTAATAAATAGGTAAATGTAAATGGAAAACCAAAAAAATACGAAGATATCAAAATTATGAACTCCATTCAGGAGTTCTATCCATTCTCTTGTATAAACGAGCAAAACGCTTGGCTGCCGCCGACGATATAAGGGGTATGCAACAAATTGCTGCATGGCCTTTCGAGCTAATGTTTAAGGTGGGCTGTGCTTCTCCCTTCCTCTGACTCCACGTATCTCCTTATATGGTTGGTGTGCGGACAACAATGTTGTGTTAATGTTTACACATGTCCATGACACGACCACAATGAACAGGAGACCAGACCAGGCACCATTCCGTTCCGGAATCTGGGTACTTTCCGCCTGCTACTTCACTTTTTCCAACAATGTTCAGGCCAGACCATACACTACAAAAAAATTTTAATTTTAGCTAAATTCAAAAATATGTTATTATTTGGATTTCCTTTAAATGAAAGTCGGTTATTAGTATATTCCATTTGCCAAACACTACAGAAAAGGATTAATATGCAAGTTAATGGAAGCAGCGTAAGTACAGAATTGCAATAAATACAAAATAATCTATATATATACTTAATCATAGGAATAAATAGAATAAGACGTTATATATAGGTAAAACTAAAGAAGTTTCTCTACTGCAACTTTCCTTTAATTAATTTTCTCGACCTCGAATAAATCTATGCAATGCATATATATTTCACAGTGCACCAGGCCAGACCAATTCCACACAATCCAATATTCAGTCCGCTCCCAGTCTGTCCATAAAGTGCATCAGTTGCGCTGCATTGCACTCTGCAGTAGCGCCGAGTGTAGACGAGTGCAGTGCCTCAAAACGCATCGTGCCTGCTCGGGTGTCGATAGCAGGCCTTAATTAAAATTAACATTTTTTGCACAAAACTTAACGGGCCACCCATTTTTGTAACCTGCCTTTCAACCAGCACTGCTTTTTACATTGTGATAATGCGCTTTTAGGCCAGAGTTAACTCGATTTGCTGCGATTTTGGGTAGGGATATATAGAAGCTTAATAGCGCCCTCTAACCTCTACCCTGCTTTTATATTGATTTTGATGATGGTTATTTAATTTGGAGCGTCAAGTGTGCGTTATTGATGCGCACCGAAAAGGCTTACGAGTGCATTTGCCGTTTTAATAGCATGCGGTCACTAAGAGGGGGTAACGTATATATTAAATCGGGCTAGGATGATGTGAGAGAGAGATGTGTGAGCTTTGATTTTGTGCTAGGACTTCGTTAGTATTTGCTACACAATATGGGCGTTGTTAGCCATATCTTCTGTGGAAAAGTGATCGGCACATAATGTCTCTATTTTTAAAAATTGTTTTGTATTGTGAAACTCCTTTTTTTAATAGAAGCCAATACAAAAATTTAAGTGTATTCAAAAGTTTTATTTAAAGCCAAAAACTCAGGAAAATAATACAGTTTTATACAAAGAATAAGCATATTCAATCGAAACAAAAAATATAAAAGATTTTAGAAGGTAAAACGAAAGATTTCGTTCGGAAAACTTAAAATAAATTAAACATATTTACCAGTATCAAAAGGTGATAAGTGCAATTTCAAGTAGCATATTTTGTAGAGGGTATTATAATTATGACCAGCTATTGGCATTTGGGCCATTAAGCATAGCTCAGTTATTTCAAAAATAATTAATTAATTTCGGGAAAATTAACCTTTAATTCGAATTAAAACCGATTCGGGATGATTGCAATATATTGTAATTAAAATCCCTAATACAAATTAAACATGCAGTTAAAGATACCGTTATTTTTCTTGTTAAATCCTTAAATTAAGGTTCATAATTGTAAATAACCGGATGCTGTAACTATTTTTAATTTTTTCTACCGCATTGAACCTTATTTTACGTCAGATATACATTTTTTTTAGCCTGTTAAACATAAAAAAAAATTTATATAAACAAAAACAAAATTATTTTTAATATAATCAAATAATGAATACTCATATTGTACCCACGCAGATCATGTTGGTTTACACACCCTTTTCCATCCCAGAGTAACTATTTTGTAATTGGGGGTTACAGAGCTTTTTAAAACTTCTTCTACTTTGTAATTGCCATGACACATCGCTCTGACTTGTTTTAATAATCCCAGTAAAAACGACATTTATCCAGCGAAGGCAAAACCCGCATATAACCGTATTTAATAACCGGCTCATATTTCCCCATAGTTTATTTGACTTTTTGCGAAAATGCATTTCCGTGGCAGCCGGCGGCGACGTGCGGGTAAAAAGGCAGTGGGAGGGATGTTGCATTGCAGGTCTGCACGGGTAAATATCAATATTTACACCTTTAATTAAAAACGCTAACAAGGTTATTTAGTATGTTGCAGCAGAAGGCAAGGGGAGTGGCCGGGAAATCTGGCAGGAAGTCAGCCGCGGCCAAAGCAGTGCAGCTTCGGTTACATTCGCACAATCCGCATTTTTGCTCCGTTTGCCGGAAAAGCTTTTAAGCGAAAATGCGAAAATGAAAATATTAAATGTATTTTTCATTAACTTTTTCAAGATCCAGTTAAGGCACTATGGGAAGAGGGATTTGAAAGGAAGCGAACAGGTTGAGGAATTGCATGATGTTAACAATTTAAATATTCTTAATTACAACTTGTCTATAAGTGAGTAGGTACTAAAAGTACGTCTAAAAATAATATTTTTTAAAATTTACTTTTAGTTTTTAATTTTAATGGTGTTCTTTCTAAATAATTGAAATTTCTTCAAATAAATTTCGCAAATAAAGTGTTGCTGTATTGTTAAAACACTTTAAATGGGCGTGGCAAAAAAAAAGTTTGAATCATGATCTGTGTGGGATGAAAAATTAAGGCTTTAGCTACTATAGTCTCCAATATTAGGGTTTTCTTACGCACGGACGGATAAACGGACATGGCTATATTGACTCGGGTATTGCTGATTGAGGCTGATTAAGAATATATACATACTAAAAACTCTATATATGCACTAAAACTGTAAACTACTCTATGCGTACTCTATGGGTATAACATGAAATCAAAATTTAATAAATTTAAGTTATCTTCCGAAAAATGTCCTGATTCTACATTTGGTTTATGGAGGTTCTAATCAGAAACTATTAGAATATGGGTTTGTAAAGCACGTTTTACGTGGAGAAGTCCTGGCACGGAGAAACAAGCATTATTATCCTTTATTTGGAAAATGAAAAATGATTTACATTTGAAACTCATCATTATTTTAAATCGTTGATGAATGTAAATGTAGTAAGCTTCAATGTGTTAAAGAGGTCGGATTAGACATACTTTGGTCGCCACTTGTCTTTTACTCCCGCTCCTAAAACCAAATGCAGGCGGTATTATTTGTGCATAAAATACTTTTCTATTGCACGTGCCACCAACAAATTGCAAAAGATGCTGAGGGAAGTGGTGACATTAAAATCCCAATCCAAATATACAGACTCCGCTGCATGTCGTTTAATTAAAAAATGCCCCAAAAGCATTTACCCAAACCCCGGCTGTGAAAGGGCTAAAAACCAATGCAACCATCGATGCAGTAGCCGCTGAAAAGTGGAAAAATTAAAAAAGGGATGCGTGCACTTTAATGAAAACGGAAACCGAATAATCAGCAAGTGACAATCTCCATGGGTGGCGGTCAAGGCCTTGCCTGGACGAAACAATGCCGAAGCACCAGTGCAAAATAGGAAAAGTGCAACCCATGGAGCGTATGAATTTAATGATTTAATCGTAGCCCCTCGCCCCTGTGTGCCACGCCTTCTTGTTGACACTGCATGCGTGTCAAGAGAATTTGTCAAATCAGAAAATGCAACCGCCGCTGGCAGCCCCGGGGGAAATTTGACAATGGCAAGTGGACCTGGACTTAGGTTGGCTGACCAAGTTATTGACTTTGGGTCTCTTTCAAATCCTGGCATGTGGTCAACATTTAAGTGTAATTAATGCCCGCGGCCATCCGGCAGTTGCATTGCATCCTCTCATACGCGCGATCTCTGAAATATGAAAACCAAATATTGCGATTAATTTGATTAGCGTGTCTGCGTCCAGATTCCGATTGCATTTATAGCCTTGCAAAGGGTATTATAATTTTTGCCAGAAGCTTATAACGCAGTGATGGTGACATTTCCAACCGGATATAGCATATATTTTTTTGATCAGCATTCTTTCTTTTTCAGGTTTTATTTAAGCGGCAATCGGAACACTACATTACATAGATGTCAAAAAACGGATGGGAAAACGTAAACATAGCTCTGATATTTTTAAAGATTTTTGATTTATTTTCTAGAAATTCCCATTAATTGTAGTCCTTGTCCGATCCTGAAAGTCATAGATGCCGTAGGAACGTTGGGAAACCCAAGGGTCATTAAACGAAACTTAGTTGTTTTTAAAGATTCTTATTCTTGGGATATATACCTTTAATACAAATTAATCCCGATTTGGAAAAAAAAGAAACGGGCCCCTATCACATATGGCTGCCATTGAAAAAGGGTATTCCAAGAACCGGGCACCGAAGCTAGCCTTCCTTTCCGATTTCGGTTTTATTTTTGCATCCCAGCCCCGTGGCAATTTCACTTCCGCAGTTGTTCCTGCGAGGGAGCTTCATCTTAATTATTTTTTCAATACCCGGAAATAATAAAAATTGGAGTATGGGAAAGGGCTTTTATTTTTGTAATCAAAAAAATACTCAATATCTCAATCGTATTTAAAAATATTCTATTGGGAACTAAGTTTAGGAACATTTGCATTGTTAAAATTTTATTCAGATAAGTCAACTTGCAGATGTGGAAAATAACAAGAAAGGAAAGAAAGATCAATAACCTTCAAACCGTTCGATCGTTGGTATGGCAGCTATAAGACATATTGATCCAATTTTTTTTACGAAGATGTCTGCTGTAAACTACGTAAATATATGTACTAATATTATATTGTCATTCTCAGATAAAAAACAGTGAACATCATTATTTGGAAGCCGAATAGACCGAATAGACGAACAGGATGACAGGAAACAAAAAATCGGATCACTTTATCCTATAGCTGCCATACAATTTATAATAAATTTTACCAATTATCTTAAAACATGGCAAATTTATGATCTGTTTTCCCAATCGATCCTATGGCAGCTATGTTGTATAGTATTCCAATTCTGGCCATAAATACTTATATACCACATGCAACAGATTGAAGAGTTTCACCCCGATAGCCTTAAATACTGAGGGACTTGTTTGTGTAGAAACAGACAGACGGGCAAACAGACGGAGTGACTGGTGATAATGATCAAGAATATATATACTTTATGTGGTCGTAGATTACTCCTTCACTGCGTTGCAAACTTCTGCTCAATATAATAATACCCTCTGCAAAGTTATAATGAATAACTTTATGCCAATTCGCATTTACTATTTGTTGTATTTCAATATTCTCCTGGAATAATACAAACTTTTTTACGGCTCCCCAGACCCATAATCCATTTGCAAGAACTCTTTCTTAAATGAATTTCATTAGTACAGGTTCAAAGGCAGGATTCCAATCGAAAGTGTTACTACCATAGCAATTAATAGTTTTCATCATCAGACACTTTGAAACACTTTGAACTGTCAGAAACTATATGCAAATGGGCCGACGGCTTAAGTACCTTTTCTCGGCCTGAATTCTTGGCCAAGTAAATTGAATTCCCTTTGGTCTCGTTGGAGTGGTTGCTTTCTCATAGTTTCTATTAACCCCTCGGAGTCCCGTGTGGCATTTGACGCCTCGTGTGTGGAGCGTAATTACAGGGACCAGCCAAGTTCTTCAATTAAAATTAATTTTAATTTCGTTGGCAGAAGGGGTTGTGGAGGAGTGGGTCTCTTTTAGTTTTTGGCGTCGAAGAGAGAAGTTTCTGACGGGCTTCGCTGCGGTTTTGTGCGATTTTTAAACCTTTGTGCCGCTGACAATCCAATTAATAATGATTTGTGGTCGCTTTGTGTAAATGAGTAATAATATTTTGCAATCATTTATTTGATTTTACTACTGGCATACCGGGTTAACAAGCCTATTCAAAAACTTAGCAATACAAGAATTAACTATAGGTGTAAAAATATTATCTAGTTCTAAAAGCGCAATAGTTGTTTGTACATATGTTATATTAATAAATGGAAAAAAAATACGCTTTGTTTAATCAAAAACATTTTCTAAAATTTCTTGACTTTTAAAACTTAACAAAATACTCGTTCTTTTGCAAAAAATCTCTTTTATTGATTTGGCACTAAACAAAAAAAAACAATTTAATTATATAAATATAACATTTTGGAACGTCATTATTATGAAAAATAGCGTTTTTATTTAATCTACCATTATGATCCCTTTTATTTATTTTGTACTAATGGATCATTGCACAGAACAATGAGTTTCATTGTCTTCGAACAACGGCACGTACCCTTCAACTTCAAATAGCCACCTTTAATATTCCAAATGCAAAAAAAAATTCTGGCAGTACTGTCGTTCACACGCACACACAAAAAACAACAGTATCCAACAAAAAAAGGAGCACAAGCCCCATGGCAGTCATAATGATGACACACTTACCACATAAACCGCACGCACCACATATAACCACCGACAGGCCAACCACCCGACCCAGCCGGCAGTGGTGCAAACCACCCAACAAAAGAAGTGAGGGAAACTCCGGGAAAAAGGGTTGGCAAGATGGAAAGGCTTTCGAATTGCCACTCCAGAATTGCCACTAAAATGCACGCTAATGAGTTTCAATTACGACCAACTGACAAGATGAGCAGGGAGCAGAGGAGCTGGCGTGATGGGACGCATCTAAAAACAGTTTTTATTTTTATTGACATGGCATTTGAGCCTCCCAACCTTGCAATCCTTGTCGTCGCTTCTGTTGTCAATTTGCGTAAAATTTGTGTCCTTTTTTGAGTGTTTGTTTGTTTGTTTGTCGCTACTTTGATTGAAACTAAACGACGAGCCGAGCTCCAGCTTTGAAGGTGTGGCGGTAGGGTGGAACGGGAAACACGAGGGGAGAGGCAGGGCAGATGCTTGATTTTAATTAAATTCCCTTCCCCCAAAATGCGACAGAAGCATCTGAGACCGCTCCAGTCGCCGTCGTCCTGCGCTCTTCCGCTCTTCTGCCGCATCGACTCAAACCTCGACTCCGCTGTGGTTCGTCACTTCTCATTCTGATTTCGGCTTGTACTACTTTCCAACGAACTTCGCCACTGTGAAAAGAATTTTAATCAATTGGAATCAAATATTTTGGAATAAACAACAGATAAATTAAAACTACGACTAGCTTATGAACAAGCTATTTTAAAGTCACAAAATATTATTTAAATTCTTCGAACTACTATATTTTTGTACAATTTTTTAAAATTTGTTAGGATAAGCACAAAAATAAATGTTCTAAATTTTAATACTCTTAATAAATTTACAATATAAATTAAAATAGAAAATCTGAAAGTGAAGCTTCAATTAAAGTATTCAAAAATATATCTGATGACATAATATTTTGAACAGATGTGAGAAAATTCAAATTAACTGCAAGCTCGCCTTTTCCGTTTTAAATTGTTGGGTCTATTAAGTAAATTTTACAGAATTATATATTCAGTGTAACATGGCCATCGGTGTGACACACAACCGCACTTTTGTTTTGAGCTGTTTTTTTTTATCGTAAACTTTTATGGAAAGAAGAACCCAGTGCATTTGTTGTTATTTGTGCTCCTGGTGTTGTCGCTTACTTTGCGGTGTTTCTGTTTCTGTTGGCACATGTTACAGCGAGCGAGACTCATCTAAATGGTTATGGCGCCGAGCATTTTAAATAATTAATGTCCGAGTCTACGAGGACGAGCGGTTTTGAAGTGCAACAGCCATGGCACAAAAACTGAAAAACAGGAGTAACGGGGTAACTCAACGGGGGCGCCACAAATGTAATAAAAATGTTGAGCCAAAACTTTGACCAAGAAGCAGAAACCGTTGCCGAAGTTTGCACTCTGCAGACATTTGCCGACTTTAGCCAGAAATCGACTCGACTGCATTTCAATTCCCAAACGATTATAAACTACCGACCGTTTGCAAATTTAATTTACAACTACACAAAGTGAACAAACCGCAACAAGAACTCGGGGCGAAGTTTTTACTTTGTTATAGTCGGAGAGCAGAGGGCAGACTTTTATTTGCCACCTACGCAAGAACTTTTCCAACAACAGGGGTCAGCTGGCAGCTGGAGCTCCCGAAATTAGCTGCTAACTGGGGAATCAAAATACACTCAAAAAAATTACCCAAGCTGTTTTTTTTTAATATAATTTAATTGGTTTGAGTTGCTAATTCTAAATTTACTCAATTCACTTTATTTTCAAAATTAAACTTTAATAATTTCATTGCTATTTTGTATTCCGTCGCTATTAAACATACAAAATTTTTTTAGTTTAAAAATTCCAATATCTCGGTATTTAAATGAATATATATTATTTAATATAAGATCGTTTATATAAAATTGATAAAGTAAAGGTGAAAGTTGTATCCATTTTTTAAAAGTTTTATAAATATTTCTTTATATTTTCTCAGCAATGAGTAACGCGAATTCTTAACAGTTTAATTTTTGTAAGCTTACAATTGGTTTTAAAATATTAATAAATGTAAACGCGAAAATTATTTACTAAACTGAACATAATGTAAATTTTTTGAGTAATATAAAGAAGGAAAAACTCCTGGTGAAACAGGAAATTATGTTTATTATTACTTTAGCACACACACACGTTTTGGCGCCAAGTGGCCGAATGCTTTTCCCCGAACAATATGCAAATGTGCTGCAGCCAAAGGAGCCTCAAAAGACTCTGAAAAGCAGTTCCCTTTTTCTCCCCAAAACTTCAAATTTAAATTAATAAGGCAGGGACCAGGATCGCTCAGCAGGATGAGCTTCGGTAGCCTCCTGGAGCATCATCAGCAGCGGCGGAGTTCTCGTCTTTGGAGTGCACCCTAAATTGCACTTTAATTGCACTTTAGTCGAAGAGAAAAACTCGAAACTTTTGTTTCCACCTCGAAGGCAAAATTTCGGCCATTGTCTAAATGGGGTGCAGACGGGAAATTGGTTGGTAATCATCATAAATAAGTGATTCAAATTAATTAAATTCAGTTTGGGGACAAAAGCATATTCAAGGGGTAAATGGTAATCAAAGTTTTGTTAGATTTTCGGATGGAAAGTCTTTGGCAGCTTTACTCCCAGAGATTTGGAATGATCCGCTGAAAACCCTACTTCAGCAATATGTTAAACTTTAAATATTATTATTTGTATTATTTCTCAGGTTATAAATTTTTTTCTTTCTACACAAAATACAAGTGGCAGATATTTAATAAGATGTGAGGGCTGTAAGAAACATAAGAAATGAATAATCCGCCTTTAGATTTTTATACCCTTGCAGGAGGTATTATAATTTGGACCAAAAGCTTGTAACGCAGTGAAGGAGACATCTTCGACCCTATAAAGTATTCTTGATCAGCATCACCAGCCGAGTCGATCTAGCCTTGTCTAACTCTCTGTCCGTCTGTCTGTCCTTCTGTCGGTTGCTATGTAATCTAGTCTTTCAGTTTAAAAGCTATCGGGCTGAAACTTTGCACCGACCCTTCAATCTGTTGCAGGTAGTATATAGTCGGAACGGCTGGAATCGGAACTCTACATCACATAGCTGAAAGAGGAATGAATAGGACCCCGAAGTTAGCCTTTCTTTCTTGTTAAAAACTAGAAATCGATGTCGAACCTTGTAAAAATTAATTACATTTTTTCAGAATAACATTACAGTCGAGTTTTCCAATTGGTAAATATCCTGTACCAATTTTGGTTTAAGCGTCGCCCGAAATATAGCAAGAATACAAAAGAAAAACCCAATAACTTAAAACTATAAAATATTGCAAGGTATAAAAAACTAAAAATAACAACCTAGTCAGGGATCGAACCAAGGCCTCCACGGCATTCTAAAGAAGACATATCAAATACAGTATATAAAGGTAGTGGGTTCTCAGAGTCCATTCGCCAGAAAAGTTAACTTGAACAACTTTATTTTGCAGTTTCATAACAAACAATATACGAATAATATTACAAAAATAGCTTTGTAATTAATTTAGCAAAAAAAAAAGAAAAAACATTTTACAAAGTCGAGGAGTCGAACTCTCCACCGCAAGCGGAATAACTAATCATTTATTTAAGAAATTAAACAATAGCCTGTTGTTAGCGGCTCTAAACTTTGCGTATTTATTTATTGTGCGCTTTCTAAATACCAAAACTCGATTAAATTTTCAGGATCGGCTTCAGCTTAAGAATCTGTCAGTTAAAACATAAAAACGTAAAATTATAAATTGAGGGGCACTGGGCGTGGCACCGGCAATAAAAATAAACTTCATCTGCGTCAGTATTAGGAAAATCTGCACTGGTCTCTATCTTTTATAGTTTCTGAGATCCGTGTTTTCATCCAGAAGGACGGACGGAAGTTATGTGTTACAATTGATTATTATTTTAAAGTGGGATATCATTCAGTAAAATGGTTTATTTAAGTTTTTCCAAAATAAATTCTATTTCACTCAACATACCCGTGTAGTTCAAGAACGACATGTGGGAAAATGCTCAACATTCGGAATTTTTGCTGTTCATATTTATTTTTTTATAAATCTCATAAAAAATACTTCACTTTTCTCCTTAAAAAGATTCTGATTTATTTCAATTAAGTTGTACTTTCTCCAGTTCCAGTTTGACCTCCATGGCCGGTACCTTTGTGCCATTGTGCTTAATTCCCCTCAGCCATTTGATGTAATTCTCCGGGATGCCCGTTTCTATGGCTCCCTTCACCAAAACTTTGAGGTAGGTTTCTGAGGGCTGGCGATCTAGGGGAATGTCTTCCTGGGCACCCGTAGTAAGCAACTCAGTTTTGGGCTGATTTGTCAGGTGATATGCGCGACAGGTGATGTTGGAATTGCTGGTCAGCGAGAAAACTGGCACACAAATGGGAATATAAACGCGATCGGATACACTTTCCTGGCTATGGGATTAAGTAAACGAAAGTTATAAATGATTCTATTGATTTGCCGACCTTTCGTACTCATCCAAGTCCTTGAGGTTGCTCATGTCAATCTCCCATATTGCTCCATAGACATGAGCTCCAGGAGTGGCCACAATTGTGGCGGGAGCGCCCAGCCAGTTCTTTGATCCAGTGTAAAAATCCAAGCGGTAGTTCTATATAGTAAATACAAATTATTATTTTTAGTACAATAAAATTAGGTTTTCTCGACAAATGGATTATGGAGAACAATAGTTTTTTTTCAATCATTCCAATGGCAACTACGTGATAGATCCGATGATCCGATTTATATTCTACCTACCACAGAAAAAACTACTACTGCCAAATACCCGTTACCTAGCTTTATAATTTAAACTCCAAACAATGAATTGTTTTTACCAAAAGTAAAAAAATACATTGTTATTTTATTACCTCCAATTTTCCTGCGCCAATTCTTTTTGCAGTAGGATTTTGAATGTGAATCCGACTGGACAACATGTTACTGCCGAACCCGAAATAATAAAATTTACTAGCCATGGTTGTATCTGCAAATAAAAAATGTATTATTAAAAAGTGTATTTGAAAATGCAACTGTTTAAAGTTTTGTTAGCAATGAAACTTGGCATACAAGCAAAACGATACCCCAAACTGTAAACTGCTTAATAAACACAATGCAAGCAGTGTATAGTGGGTTTAGAACTTAGGTAAGCCAAAATATATACTGTGATAACTAATAAAGATTATAAAAAATTAAAATTAAATTGAAGAATGTTGAAAATCTAATAAATATTCTTGATCAAATTAAAAGCCGCGGGCTGCTTCAAAATCTTTACACATATTGTTGTTATTTACTCATAAGCAATTTTATTTGTATATGTGTAAGTTAAATCAGCTGTTCTCCGACAACGATGATAAGAACAAGATTTTGTTTCAGCAGAACACTTTACCAAACACAGGGCAACAACACACTCACATGCTATTTATTAACTATTTAAGTAGATATCTATGTATAATTTAATTCGTACGGATATTCTGGAATTGTACACGTCATTGATGAAATTTCTAAATCTTTGTTTTCACGACAGCTGACTGAACTGATTATGAGAATGACACAAAATATACCTGAAGTACCGGTCTTACACGGTCATGCTAAAACGGTATTTTTGTTTTTTGTCAGTGTTTTATTTCTGGTATGATGGGTTGAAACTTTGGTAGTGCTCCCAGAATAGTTCGGGTTCAGAACCATTGATTTTAAACTGTTCTCAGGCATTAGACAAGATTCAAACCGACGCACTTATACATGTATTTTCAATTTTCGGTATTTCTATTGGAACGGTTCGAATCTACAAAATTTGATTGTATCTCTTATTTCTGAATTTGTCTCAATTCTTTGATTTCAATAAGAAATAATAATAATCGAGAAGAATTTATACGATTGTGAAGACGATATTTGGTTTTCTGTATATGAATTAGACAAAAGAAATAATGGGATCTACAAATAATAACAATAATTAATAAAAAAAAAACAATAATATGGCAAACAATAGACAGACGAAAATGGATTTATTTACATATCTACGTTAATATCGATTTTAGGGACTGTTATCGGAGTTTCAAGAAACGAGACGCCGAACATAGTTAAAACATAAGACATACATGTATAGTTTTCCAAAAAAGGATCTGCTGACTCGCTTACTCCCATGCAGTTGTTTTTGGAGATCGCATTGCTTATGGGGATTTGGGAAAGGGCGAGTGAAACAGCTACTGGCATTTGGTAATATAGGGGAGATGTTTATAAACTTTTGAATGTTTCATGGCACTGAATTCAAGTAAATGCTGCACCATTTTCTTGGTGTCAACGGATTTTCTTAAGCAATCGGCTGATTTTAGCAACCCGTCACTCGATTTCAGCAACAAGGTTATATGGACTTTTTATTTGGAAATTTTAGCAAACAACTTTTATGTGCCGATTTTTTTAAAAGTTCGAAATTTTTACAATTATTAAAATTGAATTAATATAAAAATTATTTATATACTCCAGCTTATGTTTACATGCTTGGCACTAATACTAAGTTAAAAATTTACATAGAATTTAAAAAGTAATTTTATATGACATTTTTAGACCCTGTACCCAAAGGGTAAAGGGTATATTAAGTTTGTGCAAATGTATGTAACAGGCAGAAGGAGGCGTGGAGCATGACGAGCTGAGTCGATATAGCCCTGTCCGTCCGGATGAACACACGGATCTCAGCAACTGTAAGAGCTAGAAGAACCGTATTACCAGTGTAGATTCTTCTAATACTGAGTAAATTAGATTTTATTTTTTTAAGTCGGTGCCACGCCCACCGCCCCGTAATTTGTATTTGAATTTTAAAAATACACATGCAATTGGAGCATAGATTTCTACCGATCCTGAAAATTTAATCGAGTTTTGGTATTTAGAAAGCGCACAATAAATACCTAAAGTTTACAGGCGCTAACCACAAAAAATCTGTTTATTTGCGCAAACAAACGGTAAATCGCTTGCGTTCGGTGGTTGATTTTTCTCGGAAGTGCCGCAGCAGCTGCGCTGCCACTACCTTCATATACATATGTATGAATGTGCGTCTTCAAATTTGTACAGGGTCTGTAACAATCGGGAAACTTGACTGTAACGTTCTTACTTGTTTGTACTACTTTGTTACTCAAAAAGACAAAGCGTACACTGATGGGTTATGCGTTGTACCTCCCTAAGGCCCGACAAATATACATACTTATTCAATGCATAGTAAGTCCTATGTATTCCACTGCTGGTAATTTATCACAGATTACGAAAATGAGTCTTAAGGCTTCCACCGCCTTTTAAAGTTGATTTAAAGTATGATTTTATTATATCCAAAACTATAAAAAAAAACAATTCATATTATGAGTATTTATAAAATTAAATGAATGGAAACAGTAAATGTTACTTATACATACCAATAATGTATTATATGAACTAAGTGAAAAGTGTACAATTCATTTAAAAAACCCTCAGCATGAAATTTAGATTAGGATACTTGATTCTTTGGATTTCATTAGTTTTGAAAATAAAATTGAGATATGCTCTTTTAAAACTTCTTTACAATAATATTAATAAAATTAAAAAAAAAAATTTGTATAACCCCAAAGACATAATTTTAAAATAATGTCAAAATTACTTCTGAAATCTACAATCAAATTCCAACATTTTATAATGTCTTGCATCATCGAATTCCAACAAAACAAAAATTGCACCCTACTGAGCAATCGACGTTTCCACCAATAAGCGATTGGACGCTTGTCTTCCCAAGTGGAAAGATGCGCTAATCGTCATCTACTACGGTAAGGAGTAAAGGCTTTTCAAAGTTCAATGGAAACAGAGCAAGTTTTAGAAACTGCTTCTGCAGTCGCTCAAGTCTATTGACATGAACAGCTGCAGAAGGGTTCCCTATAAATGAAGCGTATTCTAGGCAGGACCACCAGGAGGCAAGTGCAGTTCGACTTTGCTGAAGACAAATCATCACCAATAGCAAATCATCAGCATATAGCATAAAGATAGAATTCTTGAGGCATATATTAACAAATCGTTTATAAATATGACGAACAATAGCGGGCCAGTGTACTTCCTTGTGGAAGTCCTGAGGTAGCACAAAGGCTAAGACCAGAACCAATTCAGTATAGAAAAATTGTAACCAATTTTGGAAAGATTCTTAAGAAAAACACTTTATCAAAGGCTTTGGCAAAGCCTTTATATATTGTGCTTTAATACAAAAATGACTGAATATGGCAAAGTTATACGTTGTTGACTTACCTGGTATAATTCCGAGTTGGTTTTGATCTATATAAGATTTTATACAGCCGCTTTAGAATGATTTCTTCAAAAATCTTAGATGCATTGCTAAGTTTGTAACTTGTAAAACTTGAAACTTGTAACTTGTAAAATAATTTTTAAGAAATTTTTTGTAAATAGGGGATATTGTGGCGACTTTCCATTTTTTGATGAAATGCCCTGACGCAAAGGACTTAGAGAATGAGGTCAGAAGTGGCTTACTAAATTCGTTTACGCATTTGATCAGCAATATTGGAGGTCGCAGTCAGGCTTACAGGTATTGTTGCACAGAGGTATGGCATAAATTAAGTCGTCTTCAGTAAAATTAAGATTGCCAGTATTTAAAAGGGGTAGAATTCAAAGTTTCCGAACACCAAGACTCAAAATTAGAGTTACAAAAGCTGGCAAAGAGATTATGGATTTTATGGAATTTGTTGCGAAGGTTTTAGAGTTTTTTACGCCATTTGTGCACCAGGGCAATCTATACGAATTGCTCCCATTACGCGGCACCTGATCTAAAACGATTTGCATAGCACACCTCGACATCATTATGAGATTACACTGTAGTCCATTTAACACTAGAGAAAACGCTTTAAAACATGAAAATGACACTTATAAAAATTGACGTTTTTATCAGCTCTTTGCGCAGAAGGCAAGAACAAAAAAAAATATGAAAAGTATAATTAATACTTTACTCAATTAGAAGGACGCCCAAATAAGTTTGCCGAGTTATGCATCCTCGTGCGCAATTGGGCGGTATATAAGAGGCACACAGATATAAGGACTGGGTAGGTCCAACAATCGGCTTCGCAAGTTGTTCCAGAATTGTGTCGGCAGGAGGTAAATGTACTGATTTGCCTCCCCTTGAGCGCTTCGTGTTAACAGCGTCCCTGCCTTTACGAAAGACCTGGAAGAGCCTAGTCTAGCCAATGTCGCAGGCAGCGATCGCCAGAGAAACAGTGTGCGCTTTAGTACGCATCCCGGAGATATTTTGGTAGTATATGCGAAGTGGTCTCGAACTACGAACAGTTGGAGCAATCCTCGCAGATGAAACGGCCGAGCATGAAGCAGCCAGCGATAGCGCATACAGCTAATTAGTATCCAGATGACCGAGAGAGCAATGATAAGAGATGCCGATCAAGTGTAAGCAATGACACTCGAACTCGAAGAGTACGAGAGTGCAAATGCAGCGATATGAACTCTATAGTCTATGTGGAAAAATTAATAGACCCGCCCTTGTCAAAATATTCTTTAGAATTAGATGTTCAACATGTAGAACGTAGCAAACATACACTAAAGGCTCAGCAATGCAAGGAATCATGCTGAAGAACCACAGATTCTTCCAAGCGCGGTGATTTACCAACTCTGCCAAAAACTCACACACTCACTTTCTATGGTGATTCCATTGAACGGGATTGGTTTATTGAGTTATTTATGGTACTCACTCATACAAGAGAGGATCTTAGTCCTCTTAAATTCAATTATCTCAAGTCAGCATTACAAGGATAAGCCAGAAATGTGGTTTCCATTTACTTTTGTTCTGCAGAGAATTATGAAACCGATTGGGAATGTTTAACTAAGCATTATGAAAATAAAACGTTTATTTAATATAACTAATTTAACTTCATGTTATGGCATAAGAGTAAAAACCCACCAGGAAGATCTGACTGGGGAAGAGAGTGACACATTTGCGTAAGATGTCTTTGGCATTCAAGCAATACAAAATGTGCGTTTGCACAAACTTAATATACCCTTTACCCTTTGGGTACAGGGTCCAATAATAACATTTACACCTAATATGCCCGGCCCTTCGCAGAATGTTCAAGAAGAACATTACAACAAATTTTACGAGTTCATTATTATGTAGCTTTGTAAATCGATCTGGAGCCAAATACAATCTTTGCGGTGCAGGGCTAGCATTTGTTTGTATATGAACAACATTCTTCTGTAGACTATTACAAATAAATATCTGAAACGAACACACGCACGGCGGGCCGCAAAATCTCTAAGCAATACACTCAGTAGATTAGAAACTTATCGCTAAAACTACACACATGTCGACTATATAATCTGATGCAAAATATTACAATTCATATATGTATATGCCGTTCAGTCAACATAGCTGTAGTACTTTCTAATAATTCAAATCTCTACTGGAAGACATTCACTCACAAGCCACAAAAATATATATTTTAAGGCTCAGTATACGTTTGACATCCGAACGAATCGTTCCATCTTGGGAGGCTCATATTGAAATAATCTCAAAAAGAATCGGCAGAATATCAACAACTTTGCAGTTTGCATCTTATTGGTTGTTTTTTCCAACGCAAACTGTCACAGCATAGGCAGAGCAAATAGCAACAGCAACATTACGAATAATGTCACCTTGGATCTGCCCGAGGTTCAGGGAGATATATTCCGATATTTTGGATTTGGGAGCAACATGCTGGCCAAGAGGATTCACATCCAGAACCCGACAGCGGTGAGGGTCGGACCTGCTGTACTGGACGATTACCGTTTGGACTTTGCCTTCAACTCGCAACGGTGGAATGGAGTTGTGGCCACCATTGTGCCCACTGAGGTGGGATTGGTTGCAGGGATATATTTTGAAACTGCATTGTAACAATCGATAAATCATCTACTTTGTTTTCTCCACAGGGTGATCAAGTGTGGGGCACCCTTTGGGATATTGATCTTAGCAATCTAAAGGACATCGACAAGTAAGTTTATGCTTCTTAGAAACTAAGAGTGTTAAAATATATCAGTGATCTTTCCATTTTTTTGATATTTTTAAAAGTATGTATGAATCAAATTTAAAAATAACTGAGTTATGCTAAATGTCCTATTGTCCTAATCGATCCTATGCCAGTGTTTCGATATGGATGCGACTTTCAGGATCGGTAAGAGTTGGCATTAAAAGGTACTTTCTATTTCATTCCTTTCCAACTTATACTTGTATATTAGCTGTTCTTTTTGCAACTGAGAGACTAGTTTGCTTAACAACCGCAGACGGACAGACGGACTTTAATAGATTGAGTCGTCTGATTGCGCTGGTGGAATACACATGCAGAGTAGTTTAAGGAGTTCATTCCATTCGGTTTGACTTAAAACTTAACAAAATTGGTTGTGCTTATTTTCGAACTCCTCTTAGCTTCTAGCAGCGAGTCTCCCGATGCGTTGCCTCTATTTTCTCACGTCCCAACTGGGTATCGAGTATTTATTATCAAGTGAGTACAGAGAGGGAAATATATTGGATCAGTAGGTGAGACTCCTGGTGGACCTTGCACCTCCAGTACCGCATCCCATATACGTATATACTTCATAGGTTCGGATATGTCTCCTTCAATGCGTTAAAAATTATAAAACCCTCTGCATCGGCATAAATATAATGGGCCGACTTTTTTTTCTAAATTGTCTATATCTGGAATGTTTATAAAATGTGTTTCCCAAAAATAGATAAATTATATTGAGAAACTGTAGAGTAATGCTTAATGACCTATTTTTTTTCAATCGTTCCTATGGCAACTATAAGATAATAGTGGCCCTTTTTTATGGGACTTTCAGGATTTCAATAACTCGATCATTTATAAATATATATATATTGAATTTTTTTTGTGTATTGATGTAATGTTTTGATTCTTTTAAAACTGGGAAATTACCTTGTATAGCAGCATAGGATATACATAGTTGTTTATTATTTTATTTAATTGATTCAAATGTGGTTTTAATTGTTTTGAAACATCTGTATAATATATATAAAGGCTTTTAACATACTATAGGTATATTTTTGATACATATACGCAGATACAAAGTTTCTGCCACCTTTCATCTCTAAAATGTACTTATTTTAACTATAAAATTTCCATCTTAATATAACTCATTTTTCCAGCCAAGAAGGCGTTCATTTGGGCATCTATGAGCCAAGGACCGTCTACGTAAAACTAGCGGGAGACACAAAACTAATTGCGGCTCGTGCCTATCTGTTGACCCAACAACCGCAGAGCAATATCTACGAGATTCCCTATGATTCGGTTCCGACATCGCGCCAGCCCTCGAAGACTTATCTGCAATGCCTTGTTCAAGGTGCTATCGAGAGTTCCATTCCTGAGCTTTATATCCAGCGCTTGAGGCGAATCAAACACAATAGCCAGGTCGTCGGCGAACTGGAGCAAACTCTTCAACTACAAAACGTCCAGTTGTAAAACGTTTTATGGATACAAAGTTTTCCTAATATATCCGCCTTTTGATTTCCCATTGATTTGAAACACTCACTGCTGTCTTGTCTAAAATTTCAATCGACAGCGAATAAATTAATAAAATAATTATAATTACTTTGAACATTTATTTATGATAGTTATAATTTAATTTAATTTTGTCCCGCTTACAAATGCCTTTGGTCATTCTTGGTAATTAGAAATTTCGATACTTTTACATCAAAGCAGCCGAGATGAATGTTTTTCAACACAGGGATCGTCTGCCAGCTCCAATCGACCTTTAAAATTAAGAATCTTAAAGCTCAATCAATCTTTTATGAGTGCTTGTGAATTTGTTTTTCTATTTTAAGTATTTTTGTTTCCTTATTAAAATTCGGCATTCGACTGTAAGTTCTGAAGACCAAGCTACAGCAAATCGCGACTTTATTACTTCGGCGTAAGCGGCGGTGTGTCAAAGAATGATTCGCATCGCACAGTTCATAGATCGATGATTTACCTATGATCAGTGTAAAGCGAATACTACTACTACTACTTGCGTACACCTTCCAGATGATTGTTGAAGACACCAGAGCCATATATCATATGCTCTTTTCAAAATAATTTGCATCTATATCGAGATCTTCTCGTTTGACCTCCGGTTATTAACGTTCGATTCTTGTTTCCATATTATGTTGCCTTGTGCACACACCTATGAAATAAAAGACTTCTTGGTCAGAAGGGGTTAGATAAAGTTTGAGCTACAATAGTGGTAGATGATGCATATAGGTGCAAAAGCCAATGGTAAGCCTGTTAACCTACATCTCTATAATGAATGAGATTTGACAGCAATGCGTATTGCTATTTGTTTATCCTTATTACTGCTTAAATATTTATGAATATGCTTTCGTTCTCGTTGAAAATAAGTTCGTTATCTTCTTATAACTTAACAGTAAATCGAACTAAACTGACTTATTTATCTGAATAATTCTAACCGTACCAACCGTAGCTACTCCTTGGTTGAACGAACTGTGGCACTATGTTTAAATAAATTTATGGGGTTCGTTTGGCGTTGGTAGTAATGAGCCCACTTTGGCATTTGATTTTGAATGATACTTTGAATTGTTGACCATTCACAGCGCTATTCTTAACTCTTTTCCCGCCCAAGGTTCCCACAAACCCAAAAGTGAACCAAGAAACAGCAACCTACGAACAAAGGGGACGCGAAGGAATGCTGTCTACTGTCAAGAACTCATGCGAAATCAAAATTTTTAATGAACCTAATAAGGGATTCATGATATTCTTTAATTCACTAGACAATTCTTTTATAGCAGCCGGTGACTAACAACCCCAAAGGATAGGCAGTTATACAACGCAAACAACAATTATGACGAGAGTAAAGCTTGCTTCGGTGTCCGAACCGTTGCAAGCCAATTGTATTGAAACTGCTCGATTGTTATTTCGCAACTATATCATATATTTATTGCTTGAGTCCTTATGAAGAGTCTATTTATGCTTATCAAGAGCATATCTTGTAGGGTTTAAGATGTCTCTACTGGGTATGGTAGCTACATCACATATGTAGTTCCGAGTCAGGCCGTTCCGATTTATTTAATACCTGCAACAGGAAGAAGGCACTGTGTGAAGTTTTAGCCTGTTAGATATAAAACTGAGACTTGGTTGATCAATAATATATACTTTATAGCATCGGAGATGTCTCCTTCACTGCGTTGCAAACTTCTGGTCAAGTGTATAATAAAAGCACACCTCCCCATTTGGACGAATATAATACCTATTTCGGACATGTATTTGGAATGCGTTTTCTTAGGATATTTGAAAAGTTGGTTTGAAACTTGGACTCAGAACTGTTCTCCGGCATCAGGCAGGTTTCATACCATTGAGGAAAAAAGCTTTTTTGTAGTTTGCGTTCCCTGTATTAATACTGTTGAATTTAAAAGGCTTTATTTGTTATATCCTCTAACTATGATTAAAGGGTAAATTAAGAGCCATTGTATGAAACATATGAAAGGATCCTTATCCGTTGGAGACCCACCAATCTTACCAATACCTCAGAGATGATGTCTGTGCAGATAAAGTTCATGTTGTGATTAGCGTTTAGTAGCGTTTTGATTGAACATTTGGGAGGCAATCGTCGTTGGAAAAAGCCCGAGCGTAGTATGCGAATTAGTTAAATTTTGTTATAGGTGTAGGTTTGGTCTTGTCGGGCGAGCTTGACTGTGTTTTTTTTTTCCTTTTTGTATTGCCTGTCACATAAGTATATGTCCTTTTATTATTTGTACATTATTGATAGATCTTATATGTAACATATGTAAGTGATTAATAGATTAAAAAATCTGTTCAATAGAAGATGAATTTTTATTGGATCTTAGAATGGTAAAAAAAGATTTTGGATCAAAATATATTACGTTGCAGATTTGTGTGCCTCATCGGTACATGTGCATGCCAACAATGATAATCATTTGATTTGACGTTGTACGGATGCGGAATTTTGTGCAGGTCGCTGGACAAATGGCTGTTGTGTCTGATGCCTCAAACGCTGGACATAGTACTCCGTAATGGAACTGTCGAACTGTTATAGGCTCAACACGGCACTGCAGAATAGACTTATAAGGCTGACGGAATGTGACAATGTTATTAACATATACCCGAAAGACTCTTTAAATTCGTGATCCGCATCAACAGTCTTTTCGATCCGTCTGTGGGTCTGTCGACCTTTTAGATCCAAACTTGTCTCTCAGTCTTAAAGCTGTAAAGCTGACACTTTGCATAAACCTTTCCTTCTTTGCCATAACGAAACTGAAATAATCGGAACACTTCAAATTTATAGTATAAAATAAAAACCTCGATTTTTTCATAATTTGAAACTTTATTGTATGGAACTAGTTTCTTGGGAAATTGACTTTTATTCATTTGAGCCAATGTGATTTCTCCTTGTAACGATTTATCTAATTTGGCCGATTGGCATTAACTTCGTTGGTCAACAATTTGTTTTTCGAGTAAATTGTCAATATCGAAATCGCAGTAAACACAGAAAGCGTAGGTCAGAAAAAAGCGATTCGTTTGGCGTTCGATTTCAATATTTGGTGTCATGTTGGTAACAGGCTGTGCGGCACAAAAGGGGATTGGGAAAGCTGCGTCAGTTTGCTTGGTTTGCCACATTGACAGGCGTTTGAGCCATATATTTAAAATGATTTTTGCGATTTTATTGTGGAATTTGTTGCATGTTTGCGATGCATGTTTGCGTGGCTTGTGGCGGGAATTTGTCCAGTTTGACATGGTTGCCGTAAAACCAGACCGCTCAGACCAAACCAAAACCAGATCAAATCCGAAAAGGACAAGGCAGGACAGCACAGGACCGGAGTTGTATTCGTTAAAAGGCCTGGCATTGTTGGCATGACAGCTGCTTTTTGTGGTGATTTACGTGTATGACAGCGAAAGCCAGGTGAAAAACAGTTTTCATGTTTTTTACTTTCCCTGACAATCGGTAATGCGCTGATAATGATAGCGATTATGATAAGCGATTTTTAACAAAGAGTGATTATTCTGTAAATAATTTTCAGCCTCCTGACGCAACCAATGGTATTTGAGTCCATTTGTTTGATAAATGTATTATTTAGCACACTTACAGATTTAGAAAACTGATATCCCGAACCATACAAATATTTTTACAAGGTAACGGACCAGTGTCGGTTGAGAAGTCTTTTTTCAAGTTATATTTACCATTCGTGTTACTACTTACCGGAATAGCCTAGCCTAAAATGTATAATTGCTTGTGGAGTTATATTATAAATTTATTGCTCTTTTAAGTGATTCAACCCTACATTTATTTTCTTACAATATGCACTGAAGATCCCATGGGTCGAGCTCTACTTCTTTAAGATGAACAGTTTTTTATCCACTATATCTTACACTCGGGTATGTCACTTAACTCGGTTATTTGACACATCATTTAATTCGCCTGCCCAAGACAATCTTGAAATAAGGGGAAACATGCGCTGACATAAATATTCATACAGGCGTATGTGCATATGTGCTTCGCCAAATATCCTTTCTTGTCATTGTCCCCGTATCTTGGTTGTCTTTTACGCACACATGAGCACGAAAAGCCCATAAATGATCTTTGCATCATTGTATGAGGCATGCCCATCGTCCGATGATACTATCGGCGGTATTCATGGAAATCAGGCGAAAACATACATATTTGCGGGGAAACATCACGCATATTCCTAGATACTCCGTATGTTATTTGAATGTGCCCCTTTCATTTTATTAAACGGCATCGAAATGCCAAATGTGGTGTCATCATTTATTTTTTCAACCTGCTGCTAGTTTTGTCATGTAAATATCACACATCAAGTGTTTTTCTTTACCTTTGCAGTGACAAAAAGAAAAAAAGAAAAAACAAAATAACTCACATACCGACAGCAGCCATATGATAAATGGATTTTCGGCCTCCACGAACTTTGGATGTCGCATCCAGCATTGGCTGCCTTTTGCTTTTGCCTGGCTCGTTTGCTCTGCTCTGCTCGTTTTTTCTTCTCATTTAAAGTTTAGCGCGCTAAAAGTTGAATGCTTCCATGTGTGCATATTTTGGCGTATGCGTACTCCGAATATCTGAATATCTGTGTACATAAGCATATTTTATATGCCCAGCTCCTTTGTGTTCCGGAACTGCCATAAGTTTGATGACATCGCCAATAGATGATAAATAACCGCATTGAATTCTGATTAAGTAGTTTTCAACTACAAATTTAAATTTGGTTGGATGGAAAGATTGTTTCTGTTGTTTGCATTACAGTTTAGTGGGTTAATGATATTCGTATAAAATTCGATTTTTAAGTAAGATATAATTTAAAAATGGCAAAACGAGAAGGCTATTGATAAATAAATAATTTAATGATATTCTTAATACAAATTTTTTGATACGCAGTCGTTAAAACTAACAGCATTCACATTTTCATGTTTTTTTTTTTCTGAATTCCATAGAATTTTATCAAATTCATATGGGCTTTCGGCTGGGAAAAGTCCAGCGCTATTAGTCGATACCCTGGAAAATATGCATCCACGCGTTTCTTAATGGTCACACCACTTACGTGGCGGGAATAGGCCGGGTAAGCTGCAGTTCTACTGACCGAAAAACGGACTTGGAGAAGAAGAAACTCCCCAGATCCTCGACAAAGTAGAGTATAATTTTTCTCATGAGGAAAATGTTGTAGAGTCGGCGCAGTTAAGAAACGGCAACGCTCTGCAGAGACCGATGATGGCACCATCGACCCCATCCACAATGATCACAAACCCACTATCAGTGAAAATAGGGAGAAGATACTTCCCGATGAATCGGAGGAAAGGGCTAAAGCCAATCCAATTGGATGGCGGCTTGCTGGAGGCAGTTGATAGTTTAGTAACGAAGCGAAGGACCAGATCCTACTGAAACTTCTACAAGTATAACCTCCAGATCACCAAGGATGCAGATAGTCTACCCTTTGTTTGGGATGATCAACATCTGTTTTCCGCCGAAGTGACAAGAACACTATCACCATTAAGTCCTAAGAAAAACCTGGGGCTTGAGGCTGTAACTGAATTCACCCTAGGCCTTATGAGGTCAAGGAGTCGCCCAGTAGAATGGGGAGAAGCAAACCACCAGCAAAGTATCTGGGGAGCAGTAGCTGGAAACTAGCCATACTTAATGTATTCCAACTCGGCCAACAAAAAGTTAAGACGGTTTTAACGGATCTCCTTTTCGATTTAGCGCAAAGAGACATACAAGACGACCGACATGCAAGCCAAATAAAGATAATAAAAAAAGGTATCAATGTCGGCAAACTTTCCCAAGGATAGGATACTGATACCCCGTCTATTAAAATTAATTGAAAACTTTCCTGTGAGCCCACCGTAACTACGTTAAATTCATACATTAAAGTGCAGCTTAAGCAAATTAAATATTTAACAAAGCGTAAATCAATCAATTAAATGAATTGTCGCAGTCGTGCAAATACCAAAGAAATATTTGCATTTCGTTTGTTTATTTTGTGTACCGTTTTTAATTAATTTTTAATGCTCAGCGAGGAATTAAAAATCCAGCACCATCAGAAAAAAATTGCATGCATATTTTTTTGAATTGTTACTGGACTGGAAGTGTGAGCAAAGGATTCCCGATTCACCACGTGTTTGTTTGTGGGCGCGTTTTTGAGTGGGTGTATCTATGAAATGAATTACCAACAAAGCCTAACACGAGTCTGCCATTAAAATGATTGAGCCGCAAACCAAAGAATCCACAATAAACATCCACACAAATTGCCAAGTAAACGGATTAAATTTCCGATGTGCAAAGCAAAAAAAAGAATTTGCTTCAACAAAAAAGGCTTCCAAATGCCCTGCTAAGTTGTTAAATTGTTTGATTTAAATTCAATTTAAAACTACAGAGCTGGTGCAATATAATTTAAGTTGTATATTTTATTATTTAAATTTAAAAATATTAAGTAATTTCCATTTAATTTAAAAGATATTGGTGAGTTTTCACACTTTTTACAACACTTCCTAGAGCTTTTACATCGGCAAATATTCGGTCGTCTTTCGTTAAGAGTATAATTATGTGACGAACCCAACGAGAGATTTCGTAATCAATTTAAGCGCCTGAAACATCAACAAAGACTTACAAAACCTTTGGCAAGTCACGTTGTTTGATATCTGCCGACACAAGGCTGTGCTTCTTGTTATTTGGTCGTGTCACAGAAAACTTTTTAGCCAAAGTGAGGCAGAAGTTCGTTCGCAGGTTCGTTATCCAAATATTTGCCTGAAAAATTCATAACAAAAATGAAAAAGGGAAGCAGTCGTTCGGAAAAGAAAACATTTTGTTGTGTGTTAGCTCAAATAAATTGTTGGGCCATAAAAAATCCCCAAAAGCGGCGGTAATGTAAGAATTGAGGTGTGTGATGTACGAGTATGGACTTGACCTCAACTGAACTCTCTTCAGCAATCAATGTCACTTTGAATGAAAAACGAGTTTTTGAGGAAAAATAAATTTATTTTTTTTGCAGATGGTATTATAATTTTGCTGAAAACTCACAACGCAGTGAAGCATTAGCATCTTAAGGCGAGCTGATTTGTCTGATCGCCTGACTGTCTGAAGTGTCAAAGATTGGAAAATAATATAATAGCTAGCATGTGTTGTTTTTAAAAATTGCTTTTAAATGATAATCTTAATAGACCATTTATCTAAATTGTATAGCCATATTACTGTCACAGAATTGGTTCATAAACTTTTAATAAGGATCCGCCCAAAAATGAATAAATTTGTAAGCTAGGGTATTTCAAGATTTGGTCTCAAATTTGTGCTGTCTTGTTTTTTTAAATTGCCAGACATAAATATGGCATACTCAAATTGCATTATAAGAAGTTAGTACCAGGTGAAAGAATTTATTATTGACATATTTCTTATTTCCAGAACAATTAGAGTGTTTTTTATACTTAATTGTTCGCAATTGTTTTTTGAAATACGACAAACGTGGCTTTGCCACCTTTGATCTCCGTAGAGATATACAGTTATTATTCCAAAAAAAAAAAAAAAAAAAAATAATTATCTATAATTATTTTAATTCAATTATAAAGAGATTGCATTTTTTTACCTACATTAAGAAAAATCTTCATTGATTTTATTTTATTTATAAAATGTATACTAACGATAAAGTAGTGATGTGAATTTGATTTGTGAATCCAAAATAAATTAATTTTTTTTCTCTAGGTGCATAATCGTGTTCGCAGACCAGACCAACCCAGACCAGACGAAATGAAATGAAATTCAATTTCAAATCAAGTCGCATACGCAGTGTTCCCCCGACTCGAGATGGCAAATTGTATCCAGATGAGCATCATCGCATCATCATAATCAGGCACTCATATCGAGGGCAGCTCCATTATTAGCATCGCCATCACCGTCGCCATTGCCAACAACAAAGTGATAAACTGCTCGACAGCGGGCCATCAGAAAGTCAATTATATAATGAAGCGCCAACGTCGAAGTCGATGTCGACTTGTTGTTGCCTTGGCTATAACCATCGCCTGACAAGCTCGTTACAATTTATGCTTTGTTTGTATTTGCGGGGTCATTTGGGCGGAAAGCCAAGGGAGAGAAGTGTGGAGTGGGTTGGGCACAGGATGCCTCCAGGGCGGCGCACTAATTTGTGACGTTGTCCGAAGGACTAAAGCGCATTCAAGGGGTTAGGACGCACTATGGCCATGTCCCAGTTGCTCCAGTTGGTTTTACTGCCTGTCACAATGGCTGTCAATGTTTGGACATTTGTCGATGACCATAAAACAGAAGCTTAAATATTAGATCGCTTGTTGAATGTTGTGGGGCCATTATGATGGAGTTCTTGCGGAAAATGAGAATAATTTGAATGCAAACATAAATTCGTAAAATAAATTATAATTTATGACTGCCATCACAAATTCGTATAATTCAAATTTGAATTTACCTATTGCACACGATTTTTCTCCTATATGCTTAATATAAAGTTTATTAAATTCATTTGGCTCCCAACAAAAAATGTGGCGTACAAAAATTCTTCAAAGCATAATTACGATTTAATTGAAAGCAAATATGCGAGCGTGAAAATTGAATAGAAAAATGTACGCTGCACATATTTCTAATAATCAACCGGAAAAGGAAAATATAAATTTCATGCCAAAGATAAACGTAATAACGTTTTATTGACTGCCCAAAGATTGCCTCCGGATATTAACAAATACTTTTTATCAAAGCTGTGTTTGTCAGCCAGTTAACCAACTGAGTGCACAGTTGACGGCGAAAATTCAGTGCCCGCATTGAAAAGTAATGATTCTTGCAACCAACAGGCTTAAAGTTTCCTGATGAGCAGCCGCCTCATCTTCATCCTGCCTGTTCAGGGCTCAGAGTTTGCAGCAGCCAGTTCGGTGTTCATGGGAGAAGCCTGCACATGTTTACATGCAGTCGCGGCTACATGCAAAATTAATAAGCCATAACAAGTTGGTTTTCCCCAGTCTTCCTGGGAAGGCGACCAGAAACTGTGCTTGTTCGGGGTGAATTAATTAACGAGAAAGGACGAGCTGAAAAGAGGCTTACAGCTGTGCTGCATTTGAGAAATAATTTTTCTTCGCCTTACTAAAGTTTATACTCAACAAAAATGGGAGCGTTCTAAGATATTCATCAAGATTTTCATTTTTTAGCTCAATGATCTTATTTTCTCCGCATCTATTAATCAGTGTTAATTAGAATGTACGAGTATCTGCAGATATTTGAAATTGCAAGCATTTAAATTAATGATAATTTCGTATACTTGGTAAAGCCCAAAGATTTTTTAAATTTATCATGTAAGTTAAATTATGTAAATGTTCTTTTGCTTACCATACATTTTGAGTACCGACATTTAACATAGAATGATATGGTTCTGGGTAAACTCATTTTTTTAGTTTATTCATAGGGTAAAGGGTGAAGAATATATTAAGTTTTTGCCAGGAGGAGGCTAGGACAACCCCATAAAGTATATATATTCTTGATCAGCATGACGAGCTGAATCGTCCGGATGAACGGATCTCAGAAACTTTTGGAGCTAGAAGACCCATAAAAGATTCTCCTAATACGGACGCAGATCAATTATTATTTTTTTTTATGTCACCAACTCCTTAATTTGGGCTTTGAAGCTATATGTTTTAACTGCACAGTTTTTATTCAGTTTTCTTGTGCGTTTTTACAAGCAATCGGAGCATGAATTTCTATTGATCAAGCAAATTTCCTAAAGTTTGGTTGATTAGAAAGCGCAATAGAAATATTCAAAGTCTGCAGCCGCTAACAACAAGATTTCTGTTCATTTGCTCAAATAAATGGTAAGTTATTCTGCGTCCGGTCGGGAGTTGACTCCTCGCAACTCCTCGTACAACTTGTTGTTCCCTTGCAGAGGGTATTTTTTTTATCAGAAGCTTGCAACGCAGTGATGGAGACATTTACGACCACATAAAGTATATATATTCTTGATCAGCATCTTGATCAGCATCTGTTTTTACGCAAACTCGTCTCTCAGTTTGAAAACTAACATGCTGAAACTTTCCACAACCCTTCTATCTGTTGCAGGTAATATATAAGTCGAAACAGCCAGAATCGGAACACTATAGGAACTATTGGGAAAAAAGATCGTAAGTTTTGCCATTTTTTAGATAATTGATTGATTATTTATAAATCATTTTTTTTTTAAACTTCGTTAACGCATCCTAAAACTCTTTGCAAGTCGGACAATTATATCCTATTGCTGTCCTACGAACGATGGGAGAAAATGGGTCATTGACCATAACTCTGGTGTTTATCAATATAATTAATTCTTTGACCTTTTCTGTTTGTGTGGCTTGATGGCAAATGTGGAGTATAAGTGAGCAGCCCACAAATTCAAGTACTCTCACTGATTCCCTATCCTTTTTATAACCGTCTGGTCTTTCTATACCATTTAAATTTAATTTCTATTTTAATTTGTATGCCAAGCGAATCCACCAGCAGGCAAGGGCCACATCATTTCTAGCCCCCAAATCCTCCCCTGCTAGATTACTTACCCTTCGCAAGAGATGGATTAACCACACATTAAGGTGAAATTGATACGCACTTTTCTTGAGTATCATCTAAATTTGTTTACTTTTTAGCATTCAATCGAAATCAAAAAATAATGTTCTTGTTGTCACACAATTTTAAAGGCATGTGTTTTGGTTTGTATTATGCATTCAAATAATGCTCTTGCTTAATAAAATGTATTTTGTTTAAAGCTTGAAATATAATTTGAATTTACAAGTAAAAAAAGATGACCTTACGCATATTTTATCAAGAAACTGTTGGCTTACGTTCCCGAAAATTAATTACAATAATAATCAAACTAAAGCTTTCTAAAGAATAAATAAATTATCTTTAAAAATTTATGCGAATTTATGGCACTTTTTTCCAATCGTTCCTATGGCAGATATGTGATGCAGTGTTCTGATTCTGGCGTGTCCGACTTACATATATACTACCTGCAACAGAAAGAAGGGTTGGTGAAAATTTACAGCACGATAGCATTAAAACTGAGATCTAGTTTACATAGCAACCGACAGACGGACAGACAGACAGACAGAAGGACAGAAAGACGGACAGAAGGACAGACGGACATGGCTAGATCGAGTCGGCTGGTAATGCTGATCAAGAATATATATACTTTTTCTCTGCGTTACAAGCCGCTGATCAAAATTATAATACACTCTGCAAGGGTATGAAAACTCATGAGCTTTTTTCATATAAACTAATTATGTTGTGGCTCCAGCCTATGAATATTTTAAAGACTACTCTTCGGATGGCATAAAAGGCAACCGCTGACAAACGAAAATCCTTGAAACTCAGTTGGCTGAATGATTACTGATACCGGGAGCTTACATGGAAGCATAATTACCCAGCACAGCGGTTAACGACAGTCAGAAGTTGTGAGCGAGAAGCGAGAAGAGGGCCATTATATGAAAGCTGATAGTATTATTTTCCCATCCCGGCCCCTCTGATTTCTTTTGCTTTCCAGACTCTTTTTGGAACACGAAACTCAAACTTTAAGTTTAACTTTAACTTCTGCTAAGAGAATAACATTTGCTCGTTGTGAAGTTCGTCGCGAACTTTTAGGGGCTCCTCCGCTTCGAATTCAATTAATTACGCGAAGTAGGCAAAGAGAGGGGTGGCCTGCGGAAGTTGCTTTATTTCGGCACGTGATAAATTAATTTAAGCCGGAGCCAAAGCGTTCCGGGTAATGTTTTTGCAGACATATCGCGGGCCACCGTCAGGTGGATCATTTAGTGGGTGGCTGCATGGGAGGTGGAAATGGAAATTCAGCTTATCGAAATGGGCGTGGCAACAACTTAATTAGGCTACGCACGGCAGCTAATTGAGTTCGTAGCCTAGCCAAAATAAAACGCCATTTGGCTTGGCATTGAGACTGAGTTTCGCTTTTCGGTTAGCAATTACACGCAATTTTCATGGTCGCAGAAACAGTGGAAAGAGTTGTATTTGGAAAAATACGCGCAAAAAAAAGTGTAAGCTGAAATAAATTATTTAATGTTTATGATGCAAATCCACCGATTAGTTGTGCACATTATTTGTCAATCCGATAGAACTTATAATGCATACCTGTAATTTCTGTCCATCTAACATGGCTTGTGTACGATAAGTGTAAATAAAAAACATTTTTAGCATATCTTGGAAACATATGGAACATTCCATTTCAATACTACAAGTATTGCCACTGTACCACTTGACCCAAGAACAAAGAATTTTAAACCATTTCAACTAAAACATTAAATTTTAAAAGTGTTGATTCAATAATAAATATTAATTTTATTTTAGATTGAAACAGATAATATGTATCTAGTTTAATACATTTTAAATTTGTTTTTGTAGCTTGGTAATTTCCTTTGAAACCACTGTGTCCTTAGTATCACTTTTGGTAACGCGTGTTTTGAGTATTTCATGTTTATAGCCCTAAGAACCGTTGCCTAATTGCCTAAATATTTGAATGCCGAGAAATATTTGGCCAAATCAATTTGGCCAGAAGTTGTGGGGCTTGAATCTGACCCAGACCCCGACCATGGCACTGAACCGAACCGAGGCGAACCCATCTCAAGGCGTCTCTTCACTTGCACTCCTGACAGCTCAATTTTCTCGTTTCGTCCGCCATTTTCGCGTCTGTTTGGTTCGCAGTTGCGTTAATTATAACTTGGCCGTAATCTGCGTATTAATCTTAGTTTTCGGGGGACCAGCACGCAAAGAAGACTCTTTGCTTGTGGTTCAGTTTCCAATTTTTTCCCTGTTTGAACATGAAACGAACGGCAGCGAGCTTACTTGGCTCATTTCTGTTTATTTGCTTTTGTCTAACTGAGCACTTGACACGGAATATTATTAATTGGTCTAGACGGGCTGTAGACAAAAGGCACATAACTCCTCGCAAAGGAAATGTCTTAATTAGTATTCAAACTAATTGTTTAAAATGCTACAGCTGTGATTTCAGATGGCGCTTGGTTTAATATTTTCGGTTGGTTTAATTAATAAGAAATTATTGTATAGGTAAACAATTATAAGCAAATATTTCTTTTTATTTAATAACTTTGCATTTGATGTTCCAATCAATTAAAAACTGTAAATAACATTTTGGTGGGAAAAATGAAATATTTTAAACCATTTCCGTAACTTCGATTGACTCTGTTTAAAATATAAAAAAAACTTAATAGTATTCTTCAAAGGATTTATGGGGCTTGCCTTCTTCTTAACAATCTCGATGATAAGAACTAGGGATCCTGACGTTCTGTCACCATGTCGTGTCCGTGTCCTAAGCCTGTTTGTCAGGATCGCAGCCTGCACCTATACATATATCTACATACATAGCCTGAACCACAACATATGGCTTTCTTTCCAGGGGAAACAGTAGATGTATGCCGCTCTGCTTGACGCTCTTGGAAACCGTCTTCCAAAATCAACTTGTGAACCACTCGAATTTTATTTCATTACAATAAACTAGGGAAAAATGTTGTGTAACTTGCATAAAAAAGGTGGCTGTTCATGTCCCCATAAATAAATAGGTAGATCATGTCAGGACAAGAGAGATATAAACATAAGTTTATTTTGTGGCTATAAGACTTTAGTATTTGTAAATGGTTATTGGAAGTTTGATTTATTACATGTTGTCAATATAATTTATTACGTTTGCAGTAAATAACTGACATTGGAACGATGAAAAAATTGAGCATTTTGTGAAAAGTTTGAAGAAAATAATTTTGAATATAACCTCGACAGTTTACAGAGCATTGAAAACTGTAGTGCTTTAACTTGTGTAAATAGTGTTCTCCCAACACTTACATAAATGTACTGGTACTCCACATTTGGCTATAAACAATGTTCTCGTTATGCCTCGAAGTATACACATTTCCATTACAGACCCGCCATTTGTCCTGCAAAGGCGAACGAATTTTCAGCTCACATGTTTTTAGGTCTGATGTTAGCTGTCCGTTGTTTGAAATATCACAGACAATTAAAAAGTTGCTGGTGCTGGTGCTTTCTGCCATCAAATTTAACGCTCAGTTTTAGTGGACAACTTTTGTATAATTGTTGTTATTTCCGCTTGTTGGCCCACTGCTAATTTATGCACCATAAGCGCTCAGAGGCACAGATATTCAAATGAAATTTAATTGTATCTCGCATTGGGAGAGTTGTCCGGAAAATACACATATCCAAATGGAGCGTTCTGCGGGCTGGCGCAACTTTTGCCAGCCCTTCAGCCCTTTTAATGAGTTGAAGCTGCCACAATTTTACGGGACACGTGAAGTGGTTACCTCGAGGTTTTTAGGGTTTGTGTGGAGTGGTGGTTATGTTGAAGTGTGGCTGTGGGTTGTGCAAAGTTTACCTGCTGTCAAAGCAACAGCCGCAAATTGGCTCGTGCGGTCAGCTTTGTTAATGCGCGTCGTCAAATTAAATTTGGATGTCTTTATTTGAAGCTGCTTAACTTTTGAGGGCAGTGTAATGCATTTACCATTTCTGACCCGACGCTAACCAAATAAAAAGACACGTCTATTTTATAGTACATACTTAACTATATTTTTGCCATCATGACCAAAATGGTTGAAAATAAGTTATATATAAATAAAGCATTTTAGAAATGCTTGTGATAACATGGTTCTATGTGATTCGAAGATTATCGAAGGTAGACTTCTGCCTCGTCTTTACTTCCTAGTTTGCCCATCTCTTTTTCAAACGCTTTTGAACTCCTTACATCTTTTAACCCCAAGCTCAACCACTTTTATAAGTTAAACTGGTCCATAAATATTGCAATCTGCATGCAATCAACGTATCCCCTCAGGCCGTTGACTATTTAATCCCAATTATTATTAAAAAAGTGGTCAATTCCAGCTGAAATGTTTTCTAAAACATTGTCTGTATAGTATCCGCACCAATCCCATTCTCCATTTTGAATGAAAATTTAAAACTCGCAATAATTCTCTATACCCATTTAAAAGCCATGGCTGAAGGCGAAAAACTAATAAAGCTGCACTAAGTGGATTCATATAGTTTCTGCTTTTCCGTTGAGAGAACTCTTGGCTGTATTTTTCTCTCGGTTATTTTGTTGATTTAATAAAGCCAAAAGCTCATTAGCACTCAAACAACTAAAAACTGTAACAGCAGCATGTTCTGTGTGTTTCCATTAGCTGAATGTTTCAGTTTTAATTCCAATATTTTTACCTTCATTCGAACGGAGCTGATGTCAAGGGCAGATGGTGTTGCTTTCGCCTAGTCCATTCCACTTAACTGGCTGCCTAGAAAAGTATCTAAGCCCAACATCAAATATTTAGCATGAGCACACATACTTTGCCATAAGATATACTATTTGCATTTGATTCCTGCCATTTTGGTTATATGTTATGCCAACCCATCTCTTTCATTGGTTCCTGGTTATGTCAGAAGCTCTTCAAATTTGACTCATTCAGAGCCAGAAATTTATTTCAATTTGATGTTGTGGGAAACTCATCGCAATTTGATATTTGTGGGTTGTGGCAGAGAAAGTCAGCATCTTGTTGCATGCAACATTTGTCAACCCCAGTGGGAGTTCAGATTGCATACAAGGCATACCGAACAATCTTGTAGATTTCAGAATTGGCATAACAATCACAATTGGATTGAAATGGATCCGGGTTCTGTCTCAAATTTACTAATTTTCTGGGGGAAACCTAAATATTCTGCACATGCCAAGATATTTTAATACCTCAAGGTTTGACGCACTGTCAATGAAATGAAAATATAATCCGACCGATTTGTAAACCATATACAGTATGTTTAATCTGCAATGTAGCAACGTAGTGAAGGAAACATTTTCAACCCTTTATGAAAATATTTTTTACCGTCTCAAAAAGACGGTTTGTTTCTACGCAAAATAGTCATCCGGCTAAAGAGCTATTAAGCTGTAATTTTGCACCGACCCTTCTTTCTGCAGGAAGTACAAAAGTAGGAATGAAACTGAATATGACCTAGCTGACTTATTGACGAATGGGAAAAAGTGACAAGCCTTTGGTGTTCATTTCTTAATTAATTGATTTCTTATAAATATAAATCAATAAATATAAATCAATCTTAAAAATCACATTACAATCGGACCACTCTATCCTATAGCTGAAATAGGGAAGATGGGATAAGATCGAATGGGACATTAAACATTACTAACTTGTTTGTAAGCCATTTTATAAAATAGACTATTTACCTATTAAGGATTAAAACTGATTTGGTAAACTTAACAAAAAGCTGAACACTATATCGTATAACTTTCAAACAAACTGGTCTGCAAGGTTTTCCAAGTATCATTCCCCGAATCGACATCAGAGTTTTTTCCATTGGATTTTAAATTCGTTAAAGTGCCAGGTACCCTTGGTGAAACTTCTAAACTTCCCACAATCTACAAAGTCGATGCGTTTTCTCCTTCTCTCTAAATTACATCGTCCTGTTGATTTGACCAGAGCTCGAAGGAATCTCAGCTTGTGGCTCCTTGACGCCTTCGTTCGACGTCTCACATATTTTCTAATTTTGCTGCTGGCAAATTCAATTAGTTCCGCCTGCCTTGGTTGGCTTGAATGAAACTCAGGCCCAATCAATTTCCATTTGTTCGAGAACAATGCCAAAATGTTGGTGGAGTACCTCTCATTATGCTGTCAGCTTAATTATTATTTTGACATTGCCAGTTGTACATTTATTTACTTCAATTATTTCCATTGAAACGATGCTCCCTTAACTCTAACTTAAGCTAACCTGCACCTGGACTGTAAATCTCAGTTGGCGCCCCATAGAAATTGAAGTTCCACTTTCCAGCCTCCAACAAAATAGAACGAGCTGGGCAGTTGCCTTGCCGCTGGTTTATTTTAAAACCCCTCCAATTGTTGTTGTTTACTTGGCGGTTTCTTTTGTTTCCCTTTGATTTTGTTGAAACGAAACATTTTGGAATCGCGAGAATTGAAATCCCCCTGCGTTACTCAGCGGTTAAGCCTTTGCTGCTTGTATTTATTTTAGTTTTGGGCTGCCAACATGCAAAATCACTGTAGACGGAAGTTTTTTCCGGAATTGCAAACAACTGCCAAAATTCGGGGCAATAAAAAAACACGGTTAAATAAAACCCAAACCTAAACAACTTTCACGAATCTGTAGATAAGGAAAACTTTCTGCGTTGGTTGTAATAAAAGGGAGCACTGAAAAATGCACTGCAAAAAATGCACTATAGACAAATGTAAAAAATATACTATAATCATTTTGGGGATCCTGTTTATGAATATAGAATGTATAAAATATATGATAATGTACAACAGATACATTGTTACAAAAATCCATAAATTCGCCATTTTTTTTTTTATAATTAATTCATTCTTTAGACGGCATTATTAAATGACTCTTGTAACCTATCGTAAAAGTCTAATTAAAATCAGACAACTATATCCAATAGCTGCCATAGAAACGATATGATAAAATGGATCATTGAGCATAACTCTGGTGTTTTTGTAAAGACAATGCAAATTCTTGCAAAATATAGTTTTCATATTATATTACATTAACGCCGTTTTATAAAAATAAAAACCAATAATCGGAAAAATATATCCTATAGTAGCCATACAAAGAACGAACAGTTTCAAGGCAACTAAGCTACGGGCCCCGAAGCTAGCCTTACCTTCTGTTTTTTAATTTATTTTCTACTAAAAATAAATACAAATATTAAAATATTTCTTAGAAAAAATAGCCCCATTACCTTTTTGCACCACGCAAATATGTATATTTTTGTATACCTTCCCTTTCTATTACATTTTTGTTACTTTTACGTCTCCTCTCACCAGTAAATATCTCACATCACTCCTTTTACTCCTGTTAGCTAATTCATTGCACTTCAGTTGTTGTCTAGAAGCAGCTAAGATCCTGTTATTCTTGAAATTTTCTTCACTAACAGCCCTTTGTTCTTAGAAGCGTGTAAATTAAACATCAAAAAGCTTGACCGCAAAAAAGGGAAAAAATCTCCGGGCTCCCCATCTTCTGTTTCTTGTCCATTCATCTCGACAGTCATTTGTGTCCGATGCCGTGACCGCTGTTGTTTGGCAAATTAACAACATACATCATTGACCTGTAATCCGGCTTATCCGACATACATCGGGCACCGAACAAGAAGATGGAGCTGAACTCGGACCCGAAGCAGCAATCATATCCGTTCTTCATGTCGGACTCTATGCCAAGCTGATGCTTTTGGCTTTTGCATCCGATGAAAATCCAAAAAAAAAACAATAGCAAATGAAAAACACTCTTCTAATTCCGAAGATAAGAAGTGATAAGCTTTTAGAGTTTGGGAACCCAGGTTTTTATATCCTTGCAGAAGTTTGTAACACAGTGAAGAAAACATATCCTAGAATTATCATTAAAATCGGACCACTATATCCTCTAGCAGCCATAGGAACTATGGGAGAAAATGGGTCATTGACCATAACTCTGATGTTTTTCAAGACAATTAATTCATTCTTGAGAAATACAGTTTTCATAGACATTAAAGCCGTTTTAGAAAATTAGCAACCAAACATCGGAACACTATATCCTATAGTGGCCATACAAACGATCGAACGGTTTTACGGCAACTGGTCTGCAAGGGTATTCTAAGCTTCGGGTACCGAAGCTAGCCTTCCTTTCTTGTTTTTTATGTTTTATTTTCAAATTAAATTAGTTTTGCAGAGACATTGAAAAATATGTACATAAGGTTTTGGAAAACTTTTAAAATTTTACATTTAATATATGCAATATATATTTATATATATAATAAAATAAAAGGGCTAAAAATTACAGCTTTAACTTTCTCATTAACAATTTCATTAAAATTAAACCTTCAAGTGCTTTAAATCAGTAACTTTTAGCTACCCTTAATTCTTCAAACTTAATTAAATAACAAACGCGGGTGATACAAAAACATAGAAATATTTTTTTTTTTAATTTTGCGCATTACAAGGAAAAATTGGCTCTGATGTTGGAGCTGATCAAGAAAACTGTAATAGATATTAATCTGTAGTAGTTTTTCTTACGAATTTGTCCACAAGCTATAATAAAAGTGGCGATTTTTTTTATTGAATTGTGGCCTACAATATTGTAATTTTACTGGTGGAGACGCAGCTCATCTGGTTTATGCACACGGACAGACGGCAGACTTACGGAGGATGGACGTGCGGACATGGCTAGATCGCGGACATGGCTAAATCGACTCGACTAGTCATGCTGATCTAGAATATATTTTATCAATAGGGCCGACCCTAAACGCTCCCTTCTTCCAGTTACACACATTTACACAAAAACAATATACCCTTAAACTCAATGATTACCTGGCGAAACAACAAAAGGTTAACTATGTGTTAACCCAAGCGGAAATATTACTTAGGAGCAACACGAATTCGGACATGGACGCGCAAGACAAGACTTTCGTTTCGGCCTCAAAAAAAAACAACGAAAAAGAAAGGAAGGCCAGCTTCGGTGCCCGAAGCTTAGAATACCCTTGCAGACCAGTTGCCTTTAAACCTTTCTATATAACTATAGACAGATATAGGATAAAGGTGACCGATTTTTGATTTTTCATTTTGTAAATTAGCTTTTATGTATATGAAGTATAGTGTCCAATAATGAATTAATTATATTAATAAACACCAGAGTTATGGTCAATGACCCATTTTCTCTCATAGGATATAGTGTTGCGATTTTTATGAACCTTTCAGGATAGGTTAACATAGTTATTTAAAAGTTATTCGTCTCCTTCACTGCGTTGCAAACTTCTGGTCAAAATTATAAAACCCTCTGCAAGGAAATAATATAAAAGAAAAACCCCAAGCAATTTTGGCTGGGGTGCCATGGCTCTGAGCTAGAAAAAGGCGGAAGGAATATGTCAATAATGACTAATGGCCGAGTCGGTCCCGGAGCATGCAAAGCCGCCTATTTTGACTTAGGGGATGCCCATTTATTTTCGCTTATTTCTTCGGACTCGTCATTTGTGGTACTCGTGATGTCAAAATGATTTGGGCACCTCACCTTTTTTCATTTTGATGGCCCCTGTTGGGATTCGCTTTTAATTTGAAATCACAGAAGACGAAAACTTTTGCCCGAACCTTCTGACCCAATTTCGGCTGGGGATTTATTTGGCTTTAAGAGCAGGGAGCATTTTCCCCGATTTTTCATTTGCATTTGGAAAGCTAAGAAGGAGACTGAGTGCAAACATTTGCTTAATTTGGGCTTACTAAACTCGGATCCAGCGGAGGACGGGACTTTCACAATTGCAAGATTGACATTAACAGTCTTGCCACAAAGTGAATTTTATCACTTGAAATAAACTTTTCAATTTAGAAAATATAATATACGAAAGATTCAAACATCGCACAATTCCTAACTTACATTTTTCTAGCTACGATTATAAATCACAACAAAATTTGTAAATTCTTATCACTTCATCAAAGCCATACTACTCGTGTATTTACAAAATTCCTATTCAGTTGTAATTTAAATAAAGCAAAGAGCCATTATTCCAGGAAACTGTTCCCTGATTGCCAATCATCGGTGCAAACATAAACACATCATTACAGAATCGAAGCTCATTATGGGAAACACTCCGCAACATTCCGCAGAGATGCTTCTTCTGGAAAATGTAAAAAAAAAAAATATATATATATATATAAATAAATAAACAAGAAAGAAAGGCTAGCTTCGGTACCCGAAGCTTAGAATACCCTTGCAGACCTTCAAGCCGTTCGATCGTTTGAGTGACAGCTATAGGATATAGTGATGCAATTTTTGGTTTTTAATTTTCTAAAATGGCTTTAATGTCTATGAAAACTATATTTTCCAAATATGAATTGATTGCCCTAAAAAACTGCGGAGTTATCAGAGTTATGCTCAATGACCAATTTTCTCCAATTGTTTTTATAGCAGCTTTTAAATATATAGTGAGTCGACTTCGATGATACTTTGAGAATAGGTTAAAGTAGTCAATATTAATATCTAAAGAATGAATTAATTATCTTAAAGAATTCCCACTTTATAAACTTTTTCCCCAATCGTTCATATGACAGCTATGTGATGCATTGTTTTTGCAGTTTCAGCCTGATAGCTTTAAAACTGAGAGACAAGTTTAAATAGCAACCTACTGGCTAGATTCATGCTAATCAAAAATATGTATACTTTATATGGTCGGAGATATCTCCTCGACTGTGTTGCAAACTATTAGTCAAAATCATAAAACCATCTGCAAGGGTATAAAGAAAGACAACGTGGTTGATTTCGTTCGGTTGTTCAGGATAAAAATAAAAACCTGTTTCTTCGGCCATTTGACAAATTCTTGTGGTCTGCAGCCCACAATTATTGCCAGAAAATGAGACGCTCATCTGTCGACGACAAAAAGGCCAGAAGAAGCGCTACAAAAATAGCCCAAGGACCAAGGCCTGAGCACCCTAAAAAGGCCTGAGATGTGGAAACTAAAGAGGGGTGCCAGGAACGGGCGACGGCAAGATGGGGAGGCATAAATAACTGAGTCCACAAAGTAAACAGAAATAAAAGCGAGGCAAACACAACAAACTCAAATTACACGCCGAAATGCTGGCGGTGGGGCAGCGGTTTCTGTTGGCCAACGTGAGGTGTTTGAGGGGAAGTCTCCGAAAAGTAGGCAACTAATGTTCGCAAATGTTTGTCTTGGTTTGCCCAAACTTGCGTTCCATTCCCTTGAACTCCTCCTCCTCCTCTTAAGCTATGCAGGTGAGGCCCTTACTTCACCCTCCGGTGTGTGTGTTTAATGTAATTAATGTTTCTGACTGGTATTCGTCCGTTAGGAACGCCACCCCAAAGCTAAACTGGTAGTGTGAGCTTAAACAATTTTTAATGTCTTGTCGCCTTTAAAAAGCAAAGAATGCGAAAACAAAATAGAGGATTTCTTGAATTCAAAATAATTGAAAGTAAATGAAAACAATTTTAATTTAAATAAAACATTGTTTGGTGATATTTAAAGAAAAAGCAAGTAATAGATATTTTAAATTATTAAATTAGTGAATTATTTAATATATAGTCTAAATGAAATGAAATTTGTTATTTAGTCCCTCGTTTCGTTGTGGCAAACGTTTTTAGTTATGCGGTGGTAAGCCAGGAACATCCAAGGAGCTTAAAAATTCAATAGTTCAATACTTCATCATTTGTTATGCAGTCAATATATTCTGAATTATGAAGCTTAATTTATCTACATCTTGATTTTTAGCCGCTAAAATTTTCTCGCTTCCTTAACTATTTATTATTTTTGTGGTTAGTAGTAATGTGTATAATACTTTGTTGATGAGTTCGTCTTTCAATGAGGCAAAGTTTCAGGAACTCTGAGTTCCTCTTGATTTGTTGACAGGTTTTTGACCTATAGTTAGCAATTCAACTCTCATGTTTGTTAACAGATAAAGTTTCTTCAGTGTTTGGCGGAAGTCGCAAGTAAAATCATTGCGTCTCTGAACTGCACGCTTTTAATCTATTGTGCTTTTGCCCCAGATAATGATTTTCGATGTCTCTTTGGCCTTTAACAAAAATTAAATTTTCGTATAATCCTGTAGCCACGATAGTCAAGCAGTGATGATTTGCACCCAAAAGTAAACATCTTTAGATTTTTTATTAATCCGTTTTTTTTTTTGTAAGTATACTAAGCCATGGTGAACCATATCGAACGAAACAAAATTACGATACGAAATTATTGCAACCGGTGAAGTGCATTTTGACTTATATGTATATATAGTTAATCCATTAAAAGTGTTAATCATATCTATCATAGTCTACAGATAATATATTTTACTGGAGTACTAAGAGATTTTAATTTATATATTTTAGTTGACTGCTATTAAAAAAACTTAAAATAGCATTATTATAAAAATTAAAATACTCATCGATTAAGCATTAGGTTTCCATTATTCAACGAATTTTCACTTCAAATTTAAGCTGATTTCGGATTACTTTGCGGATTTATCTGAATGGGTGTTGATAAAAAGAGAATATCAGAAGTGGTATGAATAATTAAATACATAACAATGCTGTAAGTTTAAGGCTTAATGCCATAACACATATCATATCACATGAACAATTTAATACGTTGCGCATGAAAACCAAAACAGCAAACAAACAAGGGATTGTGTTTGCAATATTAAAGAGGAGCTGACGGTCACCGGGTTATCTCAGTCAGGTCATTGACTTGTCCTCCTCCTTCATCGTCACACCAAGCCCATCCCTCCGGCGTGTATGGATGGGTAATTAAGATGTTATCTCAAGGCGTTGAAATTCGAGACGAATAACGATTTCTTTGCCTGTTTGCATTTCATGGTTTAGGCAAACCATGAAGTTCTTCCCAAATTTCCCAGGACTCGGTTAGCTTTAACGGCCATTCCCTGAGGCCTTTTTGGGCGATTGCCTATTCCGGAAAGCGTTCCATATTTTTCAATAAGCAGAACACACTTGACACCCACTCGAGAAATACTGAAACACACTGTCGCACAGTTTCCCTCGCCTTGGCTAATTTACGTCCTCAATTTGTACTGGCCGAGTACTTGTTATAATTGATGACCAGTCCGGGACAGGCGCTCACTAAGCCGAAAATTGCAATTTGCATTAAAAAGATTTTTAAATAATAAATAAAAAAGTTAATGATTACTTTATGGGATCAAATGTGAGATTTTACATATTTTTAATGAACATTTTCGACTGTGTTGCGTTGTTTAATCAAAATATAAAAAAATATATATTTTTTTGTTATTGGTTTTACTAGACAAGTTTTATTTTAAATCACATATTCCGTTTTAATTTTAAAGTACTAAATAAATTTATATTTAAAATATTAAGCTAGTCATAGTTATATTGAATAGATTTTATAACAAATATTATTTTTATCGATTGAATGATATTTTGGTTGAAATTGTCCATTAATTTCGCATTTATTGTATAATTTTAAATTATTCACAAACATTATTTTTGTTTTATGGAGTATTTTTATCGCTTTTTTCAGTGCAGCCTCAAGGCAATGTTACGGAAGTTATAGAGGATTTGGCTAAGATTATTCTATTTTTCCGCCTCCTTTTTAGGTGGCACCAAAAAGTAGTGGTAGGTGTAGGTGGTATTGGCCACCAGAACACTAAATATATCTTCAATGTATATGAGGAGCATATTTCAGGCATTTTTATGGCAAAGAGCCGAAGCATACATAAGAAAATGGGAGCCCATAAAAATGAGGAAGGGAATCCTCGGCATGTGGACTTATTTTCGCAGGAGGCCGGTTGACCATGGGGGTGCGTCATCTACATATGTGGCGCCTGGTCCTTTTGGATCGTCCCATATATTCATCATCATCTTCGAAAAAAAATGTTAGAAAAATGTTAATCGATTCGGACTTGACTTGCCTGCTGAGATTTTTTTGAAGGGTTCAATCAGTAGGATATTTCGTTTAAAAAAAAGACAATATTTATTATAAATTTAACATGAATAATAAAATTGGCTTCTTTAGACATATAATAAATTAAAAAAATCTCAAAATCTTCAAACTATTATGGGTATTAAGGATCTATCCTTTTATTTAAAAAATCTAAATAAATCGAATCCATATGTTGTACAACTCTAAAGGGCATACACAACATGCCATGCAGGGCATACAAAACATGCTATACATGCCAATGTATTTTTTATCCATGACTGTTAATACTTTTTCGGATGCTGACTAAATCATCAATCATTTGGAGGCGGATTCTTTATCTGCTTGACGTCCCAAAGAATTTGGCCCAATCAGAGGCTTATCAAATTTACTTTCGAGCCATTTAAAGTTGCCACGTTCTGGCCTTAAATCGAAGCCAAGAATTCCACACAAAAAATGCATTGGACCCCAATTACTATAACTAAAGAAACCGCTTCTTGGAAATTTACGGTCTGACTCAACGACTTTGGACTCTTCAGCAATTTGCAAATGCCACGAAGTTAGGTCGAGGGGGAGGGAAGGACTATATAGAAATAGTTTTTAGTGTGCGAAAATGGCAAACGCTCGAGTGGCCACAAAACAAAAATTGCGGAAAACTTTCAATTTGCTCAGCCAAGTATCGGAATCGTGGCAATCATCAGGCAGCAACAAAAGGAAAAATCATAAAACATAAACCAAAAGCGAAAACCACAACCAAATGGAGCGGCAGACGAGCAGCAGGGAAGTGGCCGAAAATGCTCAAGAACTTTTCAATTTGGTGGCAGAATTTGCACAATTTCCTTGGGGCGCGGTTTAAAAAAAAATTGCAAGGGTTAGCCCCCTCTCCATCCATTTCGAAAGCTGCAAGTGTCAGTGGGGAAATTATAGATTATTAAAGTTGTTCAACTGCTTTTGCGGCTGGCCCAACGGTTGTCGAGTTTTTTAGACAAATTTGAATTAAATATACAAGAAAATTTTAAGAAGAATGAATTCCATACTTATACATACTTATAAAGAAGTAAGAACGTTACAGTCGAGTTTCCCGACTGTCAAGGACCCAGTACCAATTTTGTTATAAGCAAAATAATTCAAAAACGAAAAAAAAATATTTATACCGAGTCTGGTCTGGGGTTCGAAACTAAGACCTTCGTGCTTTCTGCCAAGCGACCTAGTCATTGGATCACCACATACTTTTCGAACCAGTAGCTAATACAATATAAACACATTGAAGGCGCACATTCATACATATGTATATGAAGGTAGTGAGTTCTTAGCGGCACTTCCGAAAAAAATCAACAACCGAACCCAAGCGACAAACAGATTGCTTGTGGTTAGCGCCTGTAGACTTTGGGTATTTATTGCGTGCTTTCTAATTAACCAATTATGATGAAATTTTCAGGATCGGTAGAAATCCATGCTTCAATTGCATGCAAATTTTACATAAATTTTAGATCGAAAATTGTGCAGTGCAGGGCAGAGCACCGAAATAAACTTCAGCTGTGTCAACTTAAAAAAATAATATATAACAAAATTTATTTGATTTCGTGGGGATTTGAACTCCTGACCGCACGCAACTTACTTATTTGAGCAAATAAGCAGATAGCTTGTTATGGACCCTGTACCCAAAGGGTAAACGGCTATATTAAGTTTGTGCAAATGTAATAAGCAGAAGGCGGCCTGGCAGAGCACACAAAGTATATATATTATTGATCAACATCTTTGGTGGAGTGGATCGACTTCGGTGGTAGTTCTTTGAAGTTGGACCGGATTTTTTCTTTTTTGTTTTCTATAAAAAATTATGATGAGTGGTACAGTGGAGCGTTATGGTCCCAGCCAATGAGAATTAAAAACAGCAGGAAATTTTGATCTTTCATAAATGTTTAATAAATGCTGATTGCGGCGAGGGAGGGGCGCGCCAAAACCTACAACCTCATAAGGAGGCTCTAGGCAATTTCGAGGGATTTAATTATTGCCGAAAATTGTTGTCTCAAAAATAACGAAGTTATGTTTCTTTTTTCCAACCGTTCCTATTTTAACTATTCCAAATCGTACACTACCTGCAACAGATCAAGGGTCAGTTTTTTATTTTTAAGCCAAATATAACAAACGATCGAAAGGTTTGCAGGCAACTGGTCTGCAACTATCTTTTGGGATTGAGCTATATTCGCATGTATTTTTTTTACATTGCTAAATTAAATATAATACTTATTGGGAAAGTTTGCTTAATGGCCAGTACTTTATTATAACATAAAAAATCAAATAAAAATATTCAAAAATTAAGCCATAATAATAACAAATAACTTTGCGCTTAATGTTTATTTTTTTGCCGTTAGGTTGTATTATATTATAGCCTGCCAAGATCCGCCTGTTGCCGCCTGGCAACACATTTTCTTTCGGTTTTTTTTTTTAAACTATTCCCATTTGGGTTCCATTTGAATGCCCCCTAAATATTCACGTGCGGTATTTGTTTGCGGCACGTCATTACTCGGGTGATTAAGGTGCTAATGTATTTATAAAGCGACTCGCCTGTATTTTTAGTTTCGCAAGAAAACTGTAGATGAGTACAGCTGGGTGCCTTTTTATCTGTTCATTTTCAGTGCCCGATTTATGAAGTGTGAAGCATTAATTTGATTCCGTATATAGACAGAAATAAATTCGGTCAAAATGGGCACGATTTACTGTGCGATGCTTTGAAGTCTCTGCTTAATGAGTACTCAGATACGATTGCCAATCTATTCATCTCTATTTTCTACGCCCCTCGGTTGCCTTTGAAAGTGCACAGAAACGTGAAGGCTGAAATGTTTTCATAATTCAACTGACAGCTGAGGTTTTTGATCAATATTGCAGTGAGTTGCCTTTCTTGTTGGGCCCGTCATAGTAACCTGACCTTAAACTTCAACTTGTTGGGGGCCGAGTGGGCGGATTTGCATCAGTCTGATATTTCCCATTAAAAGTCTCCAAGTCGACTGACACAATATGGCATATGGCGAGGTGCATCAGCATGCAGGTTGCAGAATGCTCATAATTTCACAGCTTTGGATCAGAGTATGCCTGCTAATGATGCTCAGATGCAATCAATATGCCACCTATGTACACGACCTTCATCAAGTGCAAGCCAAAAATACAGATTGTAGTGAAAAACTTGCCAAAACTTTATTATATTCGGCTGCTGAGATTCACCATCTGCTCGAAGAGTCATTGTCCTGCGGATGCTTTTTCCCACTTTTTTTGCGCCTGCCACTGCAATTTCCTCGCTTGTCAGTTAAAGATTTCCCTTTCCGTCATTTAGGTTTTTGTGCAGCGTTCATTACATGCTATGGACTTTTTCATTACATTTTCCTTTCTTGTTTCGCCGCTTGGGCAATCGTCTTCCATTGCGTTTGTATTGTGCTCGCACATTAGTCGAAGCATGAAAATAGTTTTTGTTTTTACGGTCACTATATTCCTGTCGTTATATTTTTCCCCATACGTATTGTTTTCAATTCTACATGAAAAACCCAATGTAGTTTTGTCTATCACACATAATCAAGCCAACAGTGATTGTATGGAGAAAAGATAGATATCAAAGACCTGGGCTACATAACATACAATATAAATCATTTACAATATTAAAAAAAAAAACTACCATTAACTTTTTTAATTAATTTAAAATAATTTTATTTCTGAATGCACTTTTAAGCACTTCAATTTCACTTACATTTTTTATAGAAAACAATTTTACGCATCAATCAAGTTACACTTAAAACTGCAAAAATGTTAAATTTATTAAAGTTTTCGTACATTTTCCTGTATTTTCTGGACAATTAATAATTATACATGTACAATAATACGTATATTATAGATATTGATTAACCTATGTTTAGTTTCAAAAGTACAAATAAATTATGTAGTACTTCTAATTTTCCCAAACATTATTCCAGCTTTTGTTTACAATAGCCGTCAATGATAAATTCTGGCATTAGTTCTGTGAGTTTCTTTAAACGGATTTGTTTTGTTCTTTTAACTTTTTTTTGGTTACTCAAACAATGTACGAAGAATCTATTGTATGTCAATTGTTATTGTAATTGTTTTTGCATTTGTTTACTAACTGCTTCTCTATTGGACACTAGTTAATATTTATGGCAACAATTTAAGTACATTTATATTACTCGATTAGCATTCATTGATTATTATCAGTAAATCCACAATTGAATTAATACCTGCAGATACATAAAAAACGCCCAGCACAATGTAAATTAAAATATACATGGTTAATTAAGCTTTATTTGATATTCCTGTTATGAACTGTTATGCAAACTTGTATTTTTTCCATTCACATTTTCTATTTTATATTTTAATTTTACAATCACATTGCAATTTAATTCGATTTATTTGTGTTTTTTCTGTAAATACTTTGTTCGTTTTATTTCCAATGGAAGTTTTTTCTTCATAGTTGGAATTATTTCGGTTCTGGTTATAGTGATTACCCATCAAACAATGTTAAATTTGCCATTCTTCAAAGTCTTTTTTCAACATAAAGATTAAATCTTTGGCTTCTTTGCTATCTGAATCTGAATAAGCGTACCCATTAAATTTATTTCTTTATTTCAAACTGCTCCACAACCAGCTCACCATATATTTAATCTCTTCAACTTTACATGGGTATCCAACTTATTCTAGCGGAGTATGTAAATTGAAAAACGACAACTATGCACACTTAGTAACACGAATTACTTATTCAAAACTTATATAAATAGCTTGTCACTGCGAAAACGGAAAACATATTATATATCTACTATTTTACTCCACGTGGAAGTTTGACCATATAGGGTTTTCTGTTTTGTGTCATTAAGTTAAACAAAATTTTAGACTGGCTTGCTAGGAATTGTTTCTGAATGAACATAAATTTAACAACTACAATTTAACAGCACGTTTCTAGAACATGAGCAAATTAACTTTAAATTGGAACTATAAATACCCTCAGCTGAAGTCATTTAGCTTCATTATAATTATTACACAGATATTTAAGTGCTACACAAATACTTAGAGTTCATAAAAAAGTTAACTTTTTATAAAACAGTACATTGTTGGCATTTGCAATAATTTTTTTATGTTAATGAAAACTCCAAATCTCAAGTTGTGTTCGGTAAGTTTAAGTTTAAAAGTGAGATTCTATAAGGTAGGAAATTGATTATTTTGGCCCGTTTTCGCATTCCCCAAGCCTTAGAAATATCATTATGCCTAGCATGCTATGTGGGTGACTACAGCAAGCACTCCGGCTGCATCGCCAGCTTACAATCCGGAAACACGACCAGTTCCAGCTGCAGCTCCCTATCGGCCCGCACTCACCTGCGGGCGATGAAGACCACCGTTTCGAGCGGCATCGAGGCAGCCCGCTCTTATAAGTCCGTGTGGAGAACCGGCGGCTTACAGTTGTTGGTCTCCGCGCTGACAAGCAGCAGGACAGCCGGATTGCCGGCGGTCGGGATGGGGACGGGGATGGGTTTGTCAGTGGGCGCCTGGTGAACCGCCGCCGGCTGGACGCAAGTCACGGGAACATCCGTGCCTGTTGTGTTGGTCGTGGTGGTCGTGGTAGTTGTCAACGGCGCATTGTTGTTCCTCGCCGTCATGGCCTTCTTCTTGGCCATGGCACCGCGTAGGACCCCTTTACCTCCCGCACCACCCCCGATTAGCCTCTCCGACTGCCGACTCTTTCCGAACTTGGGAAAGAAGCTGTTCTCCAGCTGCAGCTGGGCATTAACATCCTTGCGAGCCGCGCAAGTGCAGGCCTTCATGAAGCTCTTCTTAAAGTTGTCGCTGAGGAAGGCGTACAGGATAGGATTCATGGCCGAGTTGGAGTAACTGAGGCAGCCGCAAGCCAAGAAAACGGCCAGCTCCAAGCGGGACGCGCCACATTGCTTCGGCGTGGAGCTGATCAGGGCCACCTGGGAGATCCAGTGCGGCAGCCAGCACATGATGTACACTGTGATCACGGTGAGCACCAGCTTGGTGACCTTCCGGTGCGAGCGCTTCTTCTCCTTGCTCTTGTGCTTGGGCCCGACCGTGTGCAGCTTTCGGATCACCAGGCAGTAGAACACCAGGATGAAGGTCAGCGGAGTGGCGAAGCCCAAGACCAGCGAGTAAAGGATAAAAGTGGAGTCCGAGTGCGAGTTCTGGGTGTCCGGCCACTCGATGTTACAGGACACGTTCCCGTTGGGCGAGGCCACTGTGCTGGCGAACAGGATGACGGGCAGCATAAGCAGCACGGAGGTCATCCAGGCAAAGGCCGACACCAGCTTGGATACGAACGGTGTGCGGTAGCGAGGTGAGGATATCGGGTGGCAGACGGCTATATACCGATCCGCGGACATAATCAGTAGGAAGATCGACGAGGTGAACGAGGTGATCGAGGTGCTCACCATATAGGCCTTGCACATGTAGTCGCCGAAGGACCAGTTGCCCACCTGCATGGTATAGAGCAGGAAAGGAATCCCGATCAGAAAGCATTCGTCCGCTATGGCCAGGTTCAGGATGTAGATGTTCGTAACGGTTTGCATCTTGGAAAAGCGCAGCACCACATATATCACCAGGGTGTTACCAAACAGTCCGATGATACAGACCAGAGCGTACAGTATCATCGAGATGAGCTTCAGGATGAAGTTGTTGCTATAGTCACAGTCCACGCCCTCCTCGTCCTCGTAGTCCATGTACTGGCTGCCGTTGACCCGAGGTCCTGGGCCTGCGAGGGGGAGAATGCCATTCCTGCTGGTGGGTGGCCTGTTGCCTGTTCCGTTTCCATTTCCATCCACTGGCTGGTATAGGTCCGAGGCGATGGACACGACTGATGCGGACTCCACAGGCTCCAGTTGCAGTTGTTGCTGCTGTAGTTGCAGCTGTTGCTCTTGGAGTTGTTGCTGATGCAGGGGGGTGCTTCCATTCGGCGCCACTGTCAGCTGTTCTGTGGGCGTTATTAAGCTCGTTAGTGTCAACGCTGTCAGCACAAATAACAGAATGGCAGAATGGACACTCTCGGTCGCGATGTTGCGGCCATTGCTGTTCGCGCTGCTGTTGCTGTTGGTGCTGCTTCTGTTGCTGCGGTTAGCAGCTGCCCCATTTGGTCTCCAATGTCCTTTCATGTTTTCGCCTTGCTCCTCCCCCAGGAGCCTCCCTTGCTCGTCGCCCTTTCCGATACGGCTACTGCTAATTTTCAGTAGGCGGTCGGCAGCAGCCTATTTGACTGTGATGCCTGGCCGAGCTAAATGGAAAATATTTTGATAGGCTTTCCATACCTTATGTCTATGACGTCACATGTTATGCGCTGCGGTCTGCAAAATAATGAAAAAGGAAAGAGAGGGTGAGAAATGCAGGATTGATTAGCTATTAGCGTCAGCGTTAGGTGGGAATTGAACTTTGGCATTAAATAACAAAGGAAGTTTAGTCGAGGACCGAAGCTCAAACACCCTTGAGTCCAATTGATCTTAAACAGCTCGGTAGTTGACATGACAGTTAGAGGATACGTATGTATGGAACTAAGAACATGTCCTTCAAAATAACAAAGTTATGTTACTTTTCCCCAATTCAGTAATGTGAAGTAGTGTTGCGATTCCAACCGTTTCGACTTAAATTCTCCCTACAACAAAAAAAGTAATTATAATAGCTTAAAAACTAAGCAAATAGATGCGAAGAAACATACAGACAGACGGACTTGGCTTGATAGACTTGGTTGGTTATGCTGATCAAGAATATATATCATTCGATTTGGAGCCGAATATGTCTCTTCATTGCGGTTTAAACTGGACAAATTAAAATACCCTCTGCAAACACTGCTAGAGTTGACAACAATTTCTCGAAATCTATTTTCTATTTGATTTCTACATTAACATAAACCTGAATACGATCCGTGTTATTTCTAGTGCGCATTGCATTTGGTACTAAGATGCCGCTAACAAGCTCGCGCGTATTATTTACTGACAATATTGAGCACATGCTGTGTCAGCATTTCATAAAACTTTCCCCTGTCCCGTCCCATTCTCCGCTCCTGGACTCGAAACCCCCTAGATGAGCCCTGGCGTGAGCATCTTCTAGCTGGCAATGCAATCAACTATATGAAATTCTACTCGTTTGCTTCATCACATCCCCGGCCTTCATCACATCCCCGGCGTGCGAAAAAAAATGGTGCTCAATCTGGAAAATGAAAAATGAGCAGCGATGGCCAAAAGACAAGCCGGCAGAAAAGCAGGCAACACAACAAAAAGCAAATACATGGCAGCAGCATCACCAACTACAAGCAATTAACTTTCCCATAACGTTAGACGCAGAGAGAGAAATTTAATATGAACTCAATTTATTCTTTGTGCCAAGAGCAGAAATATAATTAAATAGAATTTGAAAAGGCCGTCTACAGCTTGATGGATCCAGCATTTGAAACCGTAATAATGAGAATATGTTAGAAACCTTCTGGAACAAAAACTATTGACGAACTTAACGAATAAACGTCAAATTTATAATTGATTTAACAATTATTGTGGCACTGATGAAGTAGAAAATCACATTTGTGCAGTTCGTAAACATTGCATATGGTTTCAGTTTTAATTATCAACTTAATTAAATCAACTGGCGCCTGGGAACTTTTTTAAATTTGGTATGTTCTCAGAAAACTTGTATCAATAATTATTAAACAATTTGTGTTATGTCGCCTGTCCACCTTAAAATGAAAAACAAAATATATCCGGGGGAAGCAATGCGGCATGGAATAAGATAAATTTGAGACCAGAATCCAGCCACAAAACATATACACTAAGCAAGCCCGGTAAAGGCCACCAACTCGGTCAGTAGCCAGGCGGAAACTTTCGCAGACAACGGCAAACAACAGGCCAATAAGAAGCAAAGAAGAAGCCAACTTTTCCTTTGCCTGAAAACCGACAAGAAACAACAACCCAAGACCCAGTGAAAGGAAGTAGCCAGGGGGCATAGGACCACACCCAATTCCCCACTACCACTGAATGCGAAACCGAGTTGGGTAAAATATCTCCTGATTAATTAATTGGCGTAATCCTAGTTAGATAAACTGCGTGAATTGCAAAGGAATTTATGAGTGCACACTTGCCTCGGAATTAAGTAGGTCAAAAGCAGCTGCGCCTAACGACATTGAGACTGAGACCCGATCTGGTTAGAGTTTGACCCCCTAGCCTTGCGGAAGGCCAACAATTATATTAGATTCAGCTTTGATAACGGGCTTAACATAATTGCCCCACAGGAAAAAACAATCAACCAGCTTATGCCTGTTAATTCGATATGCTAATATGAAATTACATCATGTTTATTAAATATTTTAGAGATAAAATAATATACATTTGTTTACTTTTAATAAATACAAAATACAAATGCTATTTTTTAAATTTGTCGATTTTGTTTTGCAGATCTTTGCTCATTTTCCACGTGTACGTATGTTATAGCTACATCAACAATATTACCGTTTTAGAACGCATTCGTAATTTTGATTCTATTGTTGTATTTATTGTCCTCTATTTTGACCTCCAAGCCTTTAATTGAATTAAACTAAAACAATTTGTCTTAGTGCACACGCTTGTCTGCCGGACACCTTGATTAATCATACCGATATCCCGATAATTAAGGCAGCTTCAGAATGAGAAGAGCGCCTCCCCTGTTCAATGTCCCGACAGTATCCCACTCTTGTTGTCAGCTTCTATTCGCTCGTCAGTCAGCTTCTGGTCAGGACAAACAGGGTTAGCAATCAATTGCTTAACATGGTGCCATTGACGATGATGGCACCACCACCCCTCAGTGCCTCATACCACATATCGAGTACAACCCACCTCCCCATTGCGACGCCCGCACACAAAGGCCGTAAAACGCTTGGCTACCGATTGATCTGGCCATTGGAGCAGAAGATATGTGTTTCGGCTATTTGACGGATCCGGATAGAAGAGCGGTTGCCAAGGGCCAAGGGAATGATGAAACTATTATTGCCAGCAACGCAACTTCTGTACTTCTGTGGGCCCTAATGATGCAATATTACAACATTTTTCTTTTGTCCTTTCTTGCCTTCCATGGGAGTGCGAGGCACGAATGGAAAGTTAGCTGGGTAACTAAAATTTAAATTGAACAACAGCAGTGCAAGCCGTTTATAGTCTTAAATAATTGTTTCTAACTAGCATTAATAGTGGGGTATCGAGCATACTATTGTCAGTTGTTATCGTTTCGTAAGTCGGAACGTCCGGAATCGGAATACTACATCATATAGCTGTCATAGTAAAGATAATTGATTAATTCTTTATAAAACACCACTTAATGACTTTTTGCCTATCCTGAAATTATTATCATATAAAATATGGAAGCTTCAATTTATAAAGCCTTGATTAAGCAGAGGAATAACAAGTATTCAATGGACAGGTCATTCATAAAAAGTTTTTTCTGTTTTTTTCATAAAGCTTGCAACTAAAACATAACCTTCTATGTTAATATTACAGGGTTACCAATAGGTACATATTCAGCATATCTGAAGAATTCTGTGAAATTTATATAGTATCTTCCATACATAAAATAATTTTTGTAAGTTTGAAAATAAACCTGACAGGAAGGTATTGTGCATTGTTCAAAAATATAAAAGATATCTTTATAAAGACGAAAGTTATGATTGCAATGTTCCCATATTTAATATCGTAGCTACAGGATGGTAAGCCAATTTTAAGACATTTTATTGATCGGCTAAGAAGCCTTTTGAACGGTCAACCCTAAGAATATGCTTTAAAAATAACGACGTTATGTAAATTTTTCCAAATAGTTCCGGTCGTTCCGACTTGTATACTACCTGTAACTAAACATCTGCAAGGGTATTAAATTCGACCTCTAAACTGAAATTATTTTAGCACCAATCGAAGGTTCAACGCTTAACCTTTAAAGGACAGCCGCATTTAAATATTATCATTAGAAACAAAATTTTTATTTTATAAAAATTCCATGATTTCTGGCAACTTTTTAAACTTAACGAAGATTTAATTGAAGAACACCTAGGTAAATTTAATGGAATTCTTCGTGTGAAAAGTATCTTTTGTTTTTGGCGCCTTTGTTTCGCCTGAGCACGGCTAGTAAACTTTTGCCAGTTATCTTTTTCTCACTTATTGGACAAAGTCATTGTCATGCATAGAGTTTGCCCACCCACGCTGGTGGCTCTTTCTCGGTATCTACCTCCGTCGCCTCACCTCGGCTCACCTTTGTTTTTGGAATAAATTTTCACCCTTCTGGCTCTACTTGCAGTTTTTCGCAGGCTTGATTTGTTTTCCCAGCTTGAACGCTTAATTTCGTGCCTTTCAGTCCGGAAAACCCACACTCACATGGCCTTTTGACTTTTGAATATGAAAGCAATTTGCTTAATTAAAAATTACATTCGATCTGTTATGCAACACTTGAGCCGAAAATAAACGCTAAATCGGCTTATGTCAACCAATTTAATTGGTAAATGCAAACAAATAGGTCATATTTTCCAATCATTCAGGACTTATCCTACCAATCCCTGTGGATTGGAGAGCTCTCAAATGCACTTTTCATTAGCATATTGGTGCATTATCCTGATCTATGCTAGATGTGATTACGAGCTGTATGCAAACGGGGAACGAAGTTATATTTCAAATGGTTTTTGGGTGTTAAGCTAATTCGAAAGTTGATTTATGAACGCTGTTCAATTGTTATAGAGTCAAAGTTTTGTCGTTTCCATTCGGGTAACTTTGTAGTGGGCGGTTACTCTAAGAGGTATTTAAGATATCCTCTATTTTATAAAGTTATGTTTAATAACTTACATATAAATTAATATGCGACTTTTGAAATGCAAGTATCAAGATTAGTATAGCCTGACTGAATATCCTTTAAAATAATACACCCTCAAAACACTATATTTTAAATACACACTGGCAAAATTATAGATTTTGGAAGTAAATATCTGATTGTGTAAGTATTGTCCAAACATTTACATGAAATTTACGAATATATCTAAAAGTTAGTCAGTGAAAAAACCTTCAATCAATTTAAAGTGGTTATGAAAGCCGGTGGATCTTAAATAGTTGAAATTTTTTACAACTAACAAGCTAAAATATTTTATTATGCATCATGTTTTCCCTAGAGCTTGATTTTATAAGACATCTTAACAATTTATCAATTTTGTTATATCTGATATCTTTGTTATTTTCAACATTATCTTGTTAGTCTTGATTCCACGCTTTCCGTAATAATTTCTCTCCTCATTTAACACACTTTTTTTTTACTCCAAAATCTCCTTTCCGCCGAAAGATACACGGCTTGCACCTAGCTGAAGTTGTCATAAATTATAGATATAGTTCTCGGCCATGGCTTCAACTTGATTCCGTATGTGCCTTCCCTTCCCTGCCTAGATCCCGGATTCAGGACTCCGGACTCCGGATTCCCCGTCACTGGCCAGGTCATGATTTATAAATAATTTAATATTTATTTTCGCACATCGTAAATGACGCTGGCAGATATCAATAAGGCTAGGTCGTTGTGTGATTTTCGGTAGATAGGGAGTTGGCATTTGGCTTCCACAACCTTATGCTCATTAATATTAAGAAGCCAATGTAAGCGAGCACCCCTCGAAATTTCCCCCCGACTCTCACCTCAACAGGTGTCTTGGCACACGTGTCTTCTTTCCGGCTTCCTTGTCCTTGTGAGCCCGTAATCAAGTCAAGTGCCATGAGCTCGGCCGCAGAAAGTTGAGTTTCAGTTGAAAGCGCGACCCGTAGGCTAGGCGCTAGGCCAGGAAACCTCGGCTTGAATCCAATTTCCATTATCCAATTTAACGCCGGCATGCGCGCATAAATAAGCCACGGTGTTTAGACCAGGACCGGCAGGAATAGAGCCAGGGTTTCGACGACCTGACAGCCCGGGGGATGAACCCAGACCACACCTCAAAAGCTTTTGTTATACAAATCCCAGCAAAAAAATAAAAATACAGAAGATATCAATCGAGTCAGACCAAAATATAATTTTTGGGACATCTTACTTGGCACTCATCCTAGTTCGACCGAAATTTGCAGCATTCAGTTTGAAGAATGTTAAAGTCAGATTACAATGGAAAAAATCCATTAAGAATCTATCTCGAATTTGTACAAATTGTACTTATACTTACAAGTAATATTCATCTTGCTTGTCCAACTTGTTAAAAGACTTCTTATCTTAGACAAATTAAATTTAAAATATTCTTTAGGGAAAATAAAGATACTCATGTGAACATTTTATAACAGATTCATATTAATTTGCGTAATACATTAATTTAGCTGGTACATATATTTACATAATAAATTTTGCTTTTCCTTGCTTTAAACAAGTTAAATGCAAGAAATTATGAAAGAACAAAGGACGCAGTGCCTTCGAGGGTGGCACATTGAAATATATAATTTATTATTTATATGTAAACAAAAAGGAAAACCTAAAGAGACAACACGGAGCACAAAAGCGACCGTTCACCAGTTTCATGAATTTTTCACCGAAACCAAAATAAAGTGAACGAAAACAAAGGCAAACGCTAAAGTGAAATAAACCGCCTACATGGAAGATACTTTGTTAGCTTTGTATGGGCGGACCCCGCCCCATGGCCTCGTAACTTTGAAAAAGGTCCCGCACAGGTGTGCGTGTGTATCTGTTTATACTAGTATGTATGTGTGAGTTTGGTATCCAAACGAAAAGAGCTTCTTTTTGACCGACAAAAGATTTGATCGACAAATCCTGTACCCTAAGTAAATGCTCTAAGTTCGATATTAATTAAGTTAATTGATTTATTAAGATAATATTTCTTTTGAGAATATTTAATTTTAACCCAAGACATGTAATTCTTGCGCATACTAGTGTGTATGTTAATATATATTTTTTATAATTACAATATGTTCTAAATACAATATATATATTAATCATCTCAATGCAGTTTTTATAAGTATCTTATGCATCCAGCAATTGAATCAATTTTATGCCCAAAACAGCTACCGTTATCCCCTACATTTACATACAAAAAAGCGGCAAACCAATACCGCAAAAAACAGAAATTACACGCTCAACGCTTAAAAGTCGATTTCAGTTTTTCCCCCATTTAAAATGTTGTTGAGAATTTTTTTCCATTGCGTATCAGAGGTGAGCGAGCAATTTGTGTTATCTCTATAACTTGATTTATGCTCCTTGGTCCGCCGCCAAAAAACACCAAAGTTAATCGATTATGAAGCCGAGTTTTGAGATGGAGGAGAGGGTGCCTTTAAGTCTACGAATTTTCATAAAGCACATAAAAATGATATAAAATGAGCCACGCGCGCTTTCAGCAACATTTAATGTCAACGGCAACGATGTGTCACTCCCTTTTTTACCACCCCCCTTACAACAGCTATAACGATTTTCCCCTGTCTCCCAAAAGCTTTAAATTTAGACAATAAATTAATTTCAGCCGTGAGATGAACAGAGGCCAACAACAGGCAAAATCAACTCAAATCAGTGTCTAGACGAGGTTGAAAACTATGGCGAGGGCGAATAATGAAAACGAGAATGGAAAGGCGGGATAAGACATTGAGGTGGGGAAAACCCCTCTAATAGTCGCGTGCTGAGATTAAAGATATAGCTTCTTGTGGGGAACTGGGACTGCTTATAGTGTGCTCTCTCATCCAGTGCCCGCAGCTTATGTGCTTGTGAATTTTTCTGTTTTGATTTTCATATTCATCTCAGCTCGTGCGTGAGGGGAATTACGAGTATGTCACGATATCATTTTTGCTCAAAAAGGAGGGAGCAAAAATAGCTGCAAGAAAATCGAAATGAAATAAAAATAAAGGAACAATAAAGCACAAACTTAATGTGCTTAAATACAAAAAAAATCACAGACTAAAAAATATCGAATTTTCATAGAAATGGCACCACAAAGGTATCACTTAACAGCATAAAAACAAGTCAGAACATTATATGGCAGCTATATATAGTACATCGATCTTTTTTAATCTTTAATCAAATCGGCTTTCATTCTTACTAAAAGTACATCCCATCGTGAAAGCTATAAGATATAGTGGTCCGATTTGGATTTAAAAGCTTTTTTCAAATAAATTATGCAATTATCTTTAAATACATTTTCTTGAAGAGAAGCCTGAATGGTCATCCCTAGGAATAAGCTATGAAAATAAAGATGTTTCGCACATTTTTCCAAATTGTTTCTGTGACGGCTATATGTTGTAGTGTTCCGATTCCGGCCTTCCGATTTATATACAATCAGCAAAAGAAAGAATCCTTATAATTTTATAACTGGGAGGCTAGTTTTCTTAGGATGTAGCCATGTTATGTTGACTTGATGCTGACCAAGAAAATATATATTTTATAGGGTCGGAAATGTTTCCTTTTCTGCGTTGCAAACTTTTGGTCAAAATATAATAACTTCTTCAAGGGTGTAAAAATAGCGAAAATTAGAGACTTTTGCCAATTGTTCTTAAGACATATATGCATACATATCTACATATACTCGTATACTACTACCAAAATAAAGAGTTCCTATAATTATTATACAAATATACTATGGATTATGTATATTTAATTTGAGGGATAAATGCCTTAATTTCACTTTATTTTAAAATGTATGGAATAAATATAAATTATTTGATATTTGATATTATTATTTTTTATTTTCTTAATCAAATAATAATCGAATACCTTGAGATAGGGTATGAAAACATTCACAGGACACAGAACGCAGTAAAAGATGCAAATGTTAAGAAATAAAAAATCGAAAATATGTAAGTTGGAATGTATGCAAAATTCCCATGGAATGTGACAAACTTGCGAGCTTTTCACATAAACCCCACCCAAAATTTTCCTCATCTTGCTTCCCATCATCAGCCTTCGACTTGTTATAAAAATATGTACATATAACAAAAGATTGTTTGACATAAATTTATGGACTTTTCCCTACAAGAGTTTCTTCGAATTTGTTGGAAAATGTATAGGAAACGGAACGTGATTGTGCGATAAGCGGACAGTGTCCGCATAAATCGTACCGCTAGAAAACACATATAAACACTGGCCAAGACAGAGGTCAACATCGTAAACAGATGAGGCACAGCAGGAGGATACATAATGTTGAATAAAATGAAGGAAGAAGTAAGAGGATGAACGAACTATATACTACTTATATATAACTCGATATGCAGATCATTGAAAATGTTTAGCTTCTAGCAACCGTAAAATATGGCTTTTTCGAACATGACAGAGCCTAAGTAAGTTAACATCAAAATTTATGACCCCCGAATAACCGTCCGAATGTTGGCTAAGTGAAACATGAGCCCATAAAAATGACGACTGGGCCTCTAAATATTCCAAATAAATATAAAAAAAACACATCCGCCCGAAAGAGTCCATAAACATTGCTGACCGAATTTGAGACCATAAAACAAGCTAAATGGTTTCGCTATTGGTGGGATGTACCACTCAAAAGTGTAAATTCAAAAAAAATTTGGACATGTAAACAATAGTTCAGCTTTTATTATTGCTATATTTTATGTATTACAATTTAAGCATTACTATTTTATTTCAAATATGTTTGAAATTGTTAACATCTGTCAAGTAACATGACCTTAATGGGAATAAACTTTTGACTAAAATAGCGTGAAAAAAGAAAGATTTTATGTACATACTACATAAATCACGACAATTTTAAGCAAATAACAAGTTAACAATTACATTAGCAAATAAAACATATTGATTTTGTACTTTATATGAATATACTAGAAAAGTTACTCCCACTTAAACTCTTAATGCAATCGATAGTTTTACTAAGCTTTCTCCTGTTTTAATCTTTTAAAGCCTCTCTGGTTGCCAGGCAGTAGCAAAGGCAAAAAAAAAGACAATCAAAGTTTCATCGAAAATTTTCCAATGTTATGCTGTCTTGGAACTTTTTCCTTCTTTCGTCATTCAAGCTGAAAGTTTTCAATTAGTCACACGATTGCACAATTAAATTTTTGTGCCTTTCACCGTCTCCTTTGAAAACTCTGCTCAAGGACCACCTATGGAAACTGGGAGGAAGTAGCGCCGACAACTTGCAGACATTTATCTTCCCCTCGGGCGTGTCCACAAAGGAGAAGAAGGCTGGCGGTGGAAAAGTGGAGTGGCAAGTATTTTTCTCTTGGGGACAAACTTGTCGTAATTCACTCGGAGAGCAAGTTGTGCCATCGATAAATTTTGCTGCGCCCGAACACTTGTTGCACTCTGAAGTTTTTCATCGGTTGATTGGACCATTCGCCCCTGAACAAAAAAAATGGGTGCTTTTGCGTGGTGAAACTCTGCCCACAGGTCGAGTGTCAAAGTAAATCACTTTCACTTCTCAAAATCGATTATATATCCGGCCATTTTCTATAACGCTTTGCAAATATATGGGCCTTTTGATAATTCGCTAACAATGGAAATATTTTATTTGAAAAAATTTGTTATGCTAATTTTTGTTCAGTTTAGTTGCTATTTAAAATAAAAATTTTGTTTTAGTACTTCGAACTCATTTAAAAATACTAATTTAATATTAAAAATTCATTCGGATATATTACAAAAACAATAAACATTTGACAAATCAATTAAGTTCAGCGACTAAACGGTTATTTCAATAATTCCCAGGATCGGACATTATTTAATCACCAGATTCCATGATTGACATAACTTTTCACAAATAATATACCGTCTTAAATGTATGTACATATTGTGCAAGCATTTTCCCATATATTTTGAGCTCTCCAGAGAACCGGTAACCGAATTGGTGAGTGGATGAGGCTGCATTTTGGACCAACATTTCCATAAAGCCAAACTGACTAGCCTGCCCCTAGGCGTGGCAGGCGCTACATGGAAAAATAATGACATGAAAAATCCCTAAAAAAAATAGAAATAGATTTATATGCATAAATCTCTTGTGTTTCAGCTAAACTATACCCAAATCAGAATATTTTAAAAACGGAATACTAAAATTCATTATTGCTTCCACTTTTGTAACAATGCTTTTTCCTTTAGTGTAATCACACAAAATGTTGAAGTACAACTCTAATTGAAATGACAGGGCCAGTAATTCAGCTAATGCCATCATTTGGGGGCTTTAATGTGGAATTACAATTGCTAGGATTTTAAATCTGTAAAATACTACGTCCAGAAGGATTGTAGGATCCAACTCAATTTGGTGATGAAACTACAACAAACGAGAAAGGCAGGCTAGTTCCTGGGTCCGAAGCTTAGAATACCCTTGCAGGCCAGTTCAATAGTTTGTTTGGCAGCTATAGGATATAGTGACCCGATTTCATTGTGTTTAATTTCCTAAATTAGCTTTAATATTTATGAAAAGTCAATTTTTAAGAATAAATAAATTGTCTTGAAAAACATCAAAGTCAGTCCGAAAGACTACATTACATAGCATCAGACAGACGGACAGACAGACGGACATGGCTAGAACGACTTGGCTGGTGATGCTGATCAAGAATATATATACCCTATATAGGGTTGGAGATGTCTCCTTCACTGCGTTACAAACTTTTGGTCAAAGTGATAATACCCTCTGCAAGGTATAAAAAGCAGTGCCACGCCCACAAAAGTGGATGGAGGCGGATAAAACGGAGCAGTAAGAGCACCAAACACTCATAGAGACTGCTCAACTGATGAACTGACGTATGAGTCCAATTCAGTATTTGGAGCACCACGAAACCACCCAGAGAACCGCCCATTGACCCACCAAGAGGTAGATGAAGAACGACAAGATAGACCCGCCTGAATTATGCAATGGGTAGTCGAGGCAGTGGCACTGGAACCAACTGCAAGGGCACCCAGAAAAACAGTGAGAAGGCCCAAAGAAAAAAATAGGATGAACGAATGGATGGGAGGTTTGACAAGAGGATATTTTCATTTGCTGTGAGGGTAAAGAGCTTTTTTGAGAGCCCCCACATACGGAATACGGGGTTGGGATTGCCACTGCTCGGGTAATTGCGAAATGTAATTGAGGTGCTCTCCCATTGAGGTTCGTCCTCGACACTTACTCAAATTGATGGCAGCCACAAAATTAAAGATTCGACTAGACGGTATCACAGAGAACTTGGTAATTAGTTTAAGGTTCAGCTTAAATATTGGGAGATATCAATTTAAATTTGGTTAAACTCCAATCATGGAAGAAATGTGGTGGCAAAAACTATTATTCTATTGTTTTACTACTATTTTAAGCTATTTAGAAAACATTATTTAATGAGTCGCCTTTAATTCCCAGTGTAGTAGGTAATTTATCTGGTAACCATCTCACCATAAACCCAGCAATTGATTGCTCATTTAAATTATTTAATTACCTACCCAGAAAAACTTTTAATTTAATTTCCTCTCATTGCGACCGTTTTGCTTCCTCCGATCCTTTTTGGTGTTTTTCTTTTGGTTATAATTTTCCCTGCTTTTCGGCTGAATTTTCAATTAAAACGCGCAATGATAGTACTTAATAAACGTCAATGGGCAAGAGGACCCCACAAAAATCCAAATCAAGAAGGAAGCGCGATAGCAAGAGGTATAAATACAGTAATAGGGCAGTTCAAACAACTTAAAGGGTTGGCAACGAAATTTGAATAAAGAACAAAATTTGATCCCATTTTCAGGAGAGCTGGCATCTTTATTTGCCTTGAACTGAAATGTTTGAGAGCCCTCCTTCTTCCCCAAGAGCTTTTTACATTTTATAACAGTTTTTTTACGGATTCTTCTGCCACAATTAGTTTGGAAATTTTATTCGATTTTCCCTATTGATGAACTCACTGAGAAATTAATTTGCTTTCCGTTGCGGCTGCCTTTTAGGCAAACTTTTCCTTTTTTCAATTTGGCTCAATTTTAGAGCTCATTATCTGCTTTTGGTAACCTCTTGATGTAGGAAGTTTTTTAAGGATGTTTTCACGGATTTGGCCAAACTTTTAATAGGTTTAAACATTATTCTTTAAAAAGTAGTTGCAATGTAGTTAGTATTTACAATTTTAATTATTTGGCATCCCAACTATTTAATTTAATTTTTATGCAATTGGGATTATTAACCGAATTTACCTGACATTTGTGGCTGTTTAAGTACACAAAAAACGTACAAAGAAAATAATAAAATGTATTTATTTCATCAACGTTTACTCAACGCTTGCGCTTTCTAGTGGTATTTACGTTCAATTGTTTCACACTCGCAATAACAACAATTACACAAAGAAAAACAATAATGAAAACCGGTTTCAAATGTAACCGTCAACTCTTCAAATCACAATTAGACAAAACAACTGCATTATCCTGTAAAAACTGATCAGATTTGTTTTTTAAATAAACTATGTATTAAATAGTTTTCTTCTATTTCAATAGTATTTTATTTATATTTATACAAAATGCTGTTAACACAGTTACAGGTTTTCACATTCATATACCAAAAACAAAACAATATGCAACACAAATTTTAACTTTGTTTCTATCAGAAACTTTAAATATAGTCAATACTTCCTAATATATATGTGTACATATATATTTTTTTCGAAAATAATGCACAGATACCCTCCTGTCCCGTTTTAGTAGGCTCTGCCTGTGTGCGAGGGTTGCTGATAACAATGTCGATTTAATTACTATTACTGACTCGGTCGCGTGGAGCAAAAAGTCGGACAAGGGGGTTGGTTAAAGGAGGTGACGGGTATCGCCTCCGGCTAACGTGCACGTCATCTTCATAAGCCCTTATCAAATAACAGAAGCACATGATGGCGTAGATATATTTACATATACGCATATACACACACAACACCTGATAGTTGTTGCAATTTAATTGCACTCTCATTCCGGCCGGGTCCTCCATTTTCTGGTGAACTCAGTTTATTTATCTTTGCGATGATTTCAGCTTCTGCCATTGTATAGCGACATTAAAGGCTTTTATTTATATATATGTATGTATGTATGTGCATTTCGAAGCGGATTTTGGTTCAAGTTTTATGTAAAGAGAAACTATTTTTATACACTTGCATTTATATAAAATAATTTTGACCAGAAATACTTAACGAAGTGAGTGCTATTGCAGGTAGTATATAAGTCGGAACAGCAGGTATCGGATCACATAATAATATCTGCATAGTCGAATTTCCCGACTGTACAATACCCTGTACTAATTATGTCATAAGCAAAATAATTCAAGAATAAAAAAAAAAACACAAAATGCAAAAGAGAACTACCGAATATGGGAATCAAACCAGCTATTGCATCCATTTCCCAACTATTGCACAACTAAATACATTATGAAATAAATATATATATATATATAGATATTATAGCTTTCTATTTAACCAATCTTGATGAACTTTTCAGGATCGGTAGAAATTTATGGTCCAATGCAATATATAGTGGGCCGATTTTAATTTCACTTTCAGGGTAAATAGTTTTTTAAGATTCTTACAAAATTGCGAATTTAAGATCGTTCATATGGCAGCTATGTGAAGTAGTTTCCGATTCCGGCCGTTCCTTCTTATATGCTACCTGCAACAGAAAGAAGAGTTGGTGCAAACTTTCCTGGTGGACTTAGAGCTGAGAGACTAGTTTGCGTAGAAACACAGACAGACAAACTGTCAAAATTCGAATACCCTCGTCAAGGGTATAAAGATCGCCTCACTATATCCTATAGCTGCCATTTAAACGATCAAGCTGTTCGATCTGCAGTAGTATTCCAAGCTTCGGACACCGAAGCTATTCATTCTTTCTAGATCTGCGTATTTTTGCAGGAAGTTTTTTCCGTTTTCTAAGAGTATCAGAGGCTCTCCCTATCTCTGAATTTATTACCTCAGATAGTGACTAGTGAGTAGATGGCATTGTTTGCTGCTGGTTTTGTGTGTTGCTGTTGTTGTCAGTAAGCACGCAATTACTGGCACAAGCAAAGGTAAGTGCACGGGCACGTAAACGGACGCTGAAGAGACACAAATACAAACACATTATGTAATTACATTTAATTATCTGCATTGAGTTTGCGGTCTCAAAAGGCAGTCTGAGGCTCTCATTGTTTTGTTTATTAATTTAGGTTTTTTGTCTTGCAGCTGCATTGCTCAAACTGAGGGGTGACGTCCACATTTCAGGATTTTCCCCGCAGGGCTTTTTGTTAAATATTTTGTCAGTCCGCCCCTGGAAATATGGAGATTTTCTTTCTGACAGCACCTGCTTTGGAACTTACAGTTGGAATTCCAGTAGCATCGCCAGGAACAGTTGTGGGGGATTCCCCTTCGCCTCGTTTCCTTGACATATATGAATTCACCTACATAATGCACGTAGGTAAAGTGCATAACGAAAGTGTCAAACAAGTTGGGTTGAGTGAAAAGTCTTTTAAGAAGGATCTTTAAATATAACTAAATCTTAAATATTATTTGTGCTTTCTCTTGGCATAATAATATAAATATAATTAAATTGTGTTACAATGTCTTTCAATCTAACCTAATATTAATACCACCTGGGAAAAATTATGTAATTATTTACTAGTTCCAATAGCTAAGATATTAAAATTTGTAGGCTAAATATTAAATAAAAATTACTTCATTAGGCCAATGTAAAGTTATGATACAGACTGTAAGTCATACTCTTATATGACATTTTATATGCGTTCTAGCCGTTCCTCTTTTCGTCCTTATCCATTTATTCTTCCAAATGGAAATACCGAACAAAAGCTTGGACGAGTTTTGCCTTTTCTCATGGCTGGCTTGAAATTGCGGAAAATATGTTTTTTTAATATTATGCATATGAAGGAAGATTTTGGGATGACAAGCTCTGGGGATTATCTTTGGTTTATTAAACAATTGATTTAAAGTAGAATCATAAAGAATCAGTTAAAGGAGAGCAGTTTATAGAAAAAACTGTTATTCATTTAATAAAAAAATAAATTAACTGAATTTCTACGAAATAAATTTAAAGATTTTGGTTTAAACAAATTGTATGGAATTATTAAGTTATATTCAGTATTTGCGAAATAAAAAGTATTAACAGTAGACGGTCTGTTTTCTAACAAAGAAATGGCCTTTCAAAGTAAGCTGCTCCCCATAAGTTTGCGTTATAATTTGTTTTTATTCCCCCATTTTGAAAACTTTACTGTGATACCATTTCACATGTGATACCATACCAGGTTTTAAGAAATAAGCCTACAACTTGGACGTTAATTAGAGTGTTACAAATAATTGTATCTTTGCTTTCATTTCAAATTGACCCACTCAACAAATGTAATTTGGGTGACAGATGTATAGTGTAACTATTGTTTCCTAAAACGGCTTTAATGTCTCTGAAAACTATATTTCCCAAGAATGATATAATTGTCTTGAAAAACACCAGTGTTATACTCAATTACCCATTTACTCCAATCGTTTCTATGGCACATTTATTATATAGTGCTCCGATTTCTATGAGAATTTCAGGATAGGCTCTACCAATCGTTTCTATGGCTTCTATGGGTTACGTAGTTTTCGGATTCCGACCGAATATGTATTTTATAGCATATATTTAAAGAGTTGGCAATTGCTCCAGAATTAGTTCACTAAGGAAGTTACTATTTGTTGTGTTTACCATAACTTTCTAATAATATTTTGTCCGTCAAAGGAATGATAATTCACAATTATATTGGGCCCATAGGAAGGGGACCTAAAAGCGAATTCAAAATATGTTTACAACTCAATTACGAGAACAAACAGGTTAACACCCACCCAAACAAAACCATTCAACGATTCCACTACTGATGCTTCTGCTCCTTCTCAACGCATTTGAGGAGGCAAATAAAAAATCCTTGAGGTTAAAACACAGCATCGCAAATATACACAAACGCACAGAAAAGCAGAGTGACAGATGGAAAGGTTTCCATCCTTCAGCTCAGCTCAGCTCGACTCGACTCCACTCATAAGCCATATAAATTTCCGGCTGTCATCTTTTACCGCTTCGCATAAATTTAACACTTTTTGTTTGTTTTTTTTGTTACCCGTTTTTTAATTTTTTTTATTCTGGCTTAGGGAATTTGTTACTTGTGTTTATGCACTGCAAGAGAGCAGTTCCTTCGAGTTCATTGTAAGAGATATTTATGGAATGATATGGCGAAATAATATTTACCTTGAGGAAAATTAGACTTTCGAGAGGGTTTCTATGTTCTTTCAAGGCGTTTTGTTCAGATTCTTTGTATTTGCTTTCGTAGAACTTTTCAAGAACTTTTTCAGCATTAACTTAGTTCTCTTCTGTTGAGTTCCGGGAAACAGTTCACAATATTCTGCTTTTATTTTCCATTCTCTTTGCACTCGCCACTCGTATCGATGGAGTTTGAATAGGATCTTCTGATTATTTCGCGACTGATTGAGAAGAGTATAGCCTTTTGGACACGTTCGCATCGCTTTGTTGACAGGCAACGACTGAAGCGGCTCAAGAAATTCACTGTCCAACATTGACGATGATGACGATGACGGCCCATTGGGTGGCTAAGAGCCAGCAGCCGAACAGCTGTTCTGCCGAAGTTCGTGAATTCGTGATTCCGAAAATATATTCCAGCGAGCTGTTAGCACTTAACATTCACGTGTGGGTGGCCTCTTAGTTAACAGTGTACCTGTTTGCTTGACTCTGTTAGCGTACAGTGCCTCGAAAATGTATTTGGCTCTGCAATAATAGCACTAAGAGGCGGCGGCGCCCCACAGCGTTTATTTCTTCGCTGACTGCTTATATTATTTAATATTAGTTTTTATGTTAATGGTTTTTTAATGCCCGCAATTCTGAACGTTTCATGTTAATCGTTATTTGGCTTTTTTTCGGGGCTTGCTTTTATATCTGCTGCGCATTTGTTTATAAACAAACGTCGTGCGTTTGCTGGTTGCCTTATCCACCTTTTGAGGGAGCGCAGAATGAAAATAAATAAATACCATGGCCAGGCCATAACAATCGAAACCAATTATCGGTAATAAGTCAGCCGTCGATTTATGAAAGTGTCAATGCAATTTTTTCCGCTGTTTTGCGTTCAGTGACGTCAACGCTTTGAAATGCTCTCTTATGCATTCTGTTTTCTAAATAAATAATTAGCCATAGGCCATTTGGCTCATATTTGTGTTTTTTTTTCGGTTTTCACGGGGATGGGCGCGGAGTTGCTGATACCTTAATTATAATTATCAGCACTATGCCTTTTTATTCTTCCAAAACTGTATTAATACGATAACACAATCTAAAGTTTATAACTTTTTAATCGATGCAATGTATTGCTTGACAGGAGAACAAATTACTTAATTAACAATAAATTAGGATTACATTCGGTGCCTGAAGCTTGGAATACCTATGCAGATTGCGCTTAACCGCTCTGGTAAGATTTTTTTAAGTCTTTACAAATCAGATTTAATTCTTAATAAATAATGTTTTCTTAAAACAATTGAGTTAAGGTTAAAGCCCCGTTTGTCCCACCATTCCTTTGACAGCTGTTTAAATTATTGAAGTGATTTTAATGCGACTTTAAAGTGCATTTCTAAGTAATTAATTTATTATCTTTAAAAATGTAGATGTGTTTCTTTTTCCCAATTGTTTCTATGACTATATTATTATTATATACTACCTAAATTATTAGTTAACCGTTAAAAATAAAGAGATAACTTCAAAATTGTGTCTGCTAAACTCTGCTAAAACGAAAAATAAAAGTTTTTACCAGCTAAATATATTTTGCAGTCTTGTACATTGTGTTTCATTGTAGAATACAGATCTGGTTGAAATAATGAATACTTCCGCAACAGTTGCCGCCCCGAATTTAAGCCGACTGCAGCGTCAACTTACCTTTATGTTACCTCTTTATCGCTGCAGGCCAACTGTTTGTTTAACATAAATAACAGCAATGGCAAGGATACAAGTGCAGAAACAATAAAAAAACAAGAAAGGAAGGCTAGCTTCGGTACCCGAAGCTTAGAATACCCTTGCAGGCTAGTTGCTTTTAAACCGTTCAATCGTTTGTATGGCAGCTTTAGGATATAGTAATCCGATTTTTAAATTTCTAAAAAGGCTTTACTGTCTATGAAAACTGTTTTTATCAAGAATGAATTAATTGTCTTGAAAAACACCAGAGTTATGCTTAATGACCCATTTTTTCCCATAGTTCCTATGGCAGCTATAGGATATAGTAGTCCGATTTTAATGAAACTTTCAGGATATGTTAAAATTGCTATTAAATAGAGTTTTCCAAGAAATAAATAAATTATCTTAAAAAATGGCGAAATTTTGGCACTTTTTCCCAATCGTTCCTATGGCAGCTATGTGATGTAGTGTTCCGATTCCGGCCGTTCCGACTTATATACTAACTGCAACAGATTGAAGGGTCGGTGCCAAGTTTCAGCCTGATAGCTTTAAAACTGAGGGACTAGTTTACATAGCAACCGACAGACAGACAGACAGACGGACAGACAGACGGACAGACAGACGGACAGACAGACGGACAGACAGACGGACAGACAGACGGACAGACAGACGGACATGGCTAGATCGACTCGGCTGGTGATGCTGATCAAGAATATATATACT
>JAJJHY010010789.1:1248968-1330544 GCA_021224005.1 Drosophila setifemur
GTCTGTCTGTCTGTCTGTCCGTCTGTCGGTTGCTATGTAAACTAGTCCCTCAGTTTTAAAGCTATCGGACTGAAACTTTGCACCGACCCTTCAATCTGTTGCAGGTAGTATATAAGTCGGAACGGCCGGAATCGGAACACTACATCACATAGCTGCCATAGGAACGATTGGGAAAAAGTTCCAGAATTTCGCCATTTTTAAAGATAATTTATTTATTTCTTGGAAAACTCTATTTAATAGCAATTTTAACATATCCTGAAAGTTTCATCAAAATTGGACTACTATATCCTATAGCTGCCATAGGAACGATGGGAGAAAATGGGTCATTGAGCATAACTCTTGTGTTAAGAATTAATTCATTCTTGAGAAAAACAGTTTTTATAGACAGTAAAGCCTTTTTAGAAATTTAAAAACCCAAAAATCGGATAACTATATCCTATAGCTGCCATACAAACGATTGAACGGTTTGAAAGCAACTAGCCTGCAAGGGTATTCTAAGCTTCGGGTACCGAAGCTAGCCTTCCTTTCTTGTTAAGAATGAATTAATTGTCTTGAAAAACACCAGAGTTATGCTCGTTGACCCATTTTCTCCCATCGTTCCTATGGCAGCTATAGGAAATAGTAGTCCGATTTCGATGAAACTTTCAGGATATGTTAAAATTGCTATTAAATATAGTTTTTAAAGAAATAAATAAATTATCTTTAAAAATGGCGAAATTTTGGAACTTTTTCCCAATCGTTCCTATGGCAGCTATGTGATGTAGTATTCCGATTCCGGCCGTTCCGACTTATATACTACCTGCAACAGATTGAAGGGTCGGTGCAAAGTTTCAGCCCGATAGCTTTAAAACTGAGGGACTAGTTTACATAGCAACCGACAGACGGACAGACAGACAGACAGACAGACGGACAGACGGACATGGCTAGATCGACTCGGCTGGTGATGCTGATCAAGAATATATATACTTTAGAGGGTCGGAAATGTCTCCTTCACTGCGTTACAAACTTCTGGTTATAATACCCTCTGCAAGGGTATAACAAGTGGCACATATGTATATATCTAAATCAGAATGTCTAAATCTCGAATGTCGCTCTCGGCATGCATTCTATGCAATTCGTATAAGTATATAAAATCTTTAATCTGTTTCGAATGAGCTGGCACCTGCATATGCATGGACGACCAATCCTTCGCAATCCTTTCATTAGAGTTTATTTTTAATCCCGCTAATGTTATTAATTAACCACAGCGGGATTTTGCTTGCCCGTATTTATTATTCCTTTTAAAACAGCTTATGCTGTTAATTTTTAAAGCCACTCTGACTTCGGCTCTTCCCATAAATTTTCGATTTGTTTACGCTTTAAATGTTTTAACTGCAGTACATGGCAACTGGTGCAGGAGCGGATGCTGCGTTAAAAGAACGCAGGATGAAGCTTAAAGGATACAAGAACAGAAATGGCGGAGGCCATGAATCCTGACTGACTTGGATTGAGTGGCAGCACCTTTCGTTATTTCGATGTTGGTATATATACTTGCAGTGCTGCAATTTCAGATATCCTGAAAAACAGATTGTGCAGTTGCTTTGCGGTTGTATAAATATTTCCATATTTAAAATAGATTATATCTAGTCACTAATATCTCTGTATTTTAAATAGGGAATTTTCTATATGGATTTTAAATTATGTTCTATTTACTAAAAAATCTAGGGATCAAGGCCAAATCGTTTATTTGGTTATGTTTTTAGGAATGCATTTTATACATTTCAATAATAAAGTTAGTTCTAGCGTACTTATTAGTTTCTTTAAAAAATTCACTCCTATGTACAATTTTTGTTGGTTGCGAAATATTTTTAAACTTACAATAATTCTTCTCGCGTTTTACTGTTCTCTCAAACGAATTTGTTCTTGATTTGTAGGCTTCTAGAATCGGCCTATATTGAAGCTATACTTTTATCCTTATTATTAAACATAAACCAAAAATCAAATTCGAGGAGAAACAACGCAAGTTCTTAAAAGACTAAATGAGGGTTCAACAAATATGTTCACATTGAAATCACAGTAACCTGGTTTATGAACATTATTTACATCCTATTAAACCGTGACTAGTAAATGCTAGGCGATGTAGCAGGGTGGCATGGATTTCCTCGGCGGCACAGACATGCAATCTGCCGTTGCGACTTACGCGCCACGCCAACCCCCTCAATTAACGCCTCCTGGTATGCAGAGGGCATCTCTTAATACGAAGCGAATTAGCTGGCACACATTAAATTGATGTCGCAGGAGTAGCGGGAGCAGAAGGACCCATCGTCTCCCCTTGAACGACCCCCTTTATTCTTCTTCCTCTCCTGAGCAAATTAATATTTTTTCCCTTTTCCTCAACTGTCTCCGCCATTTGGTGAACATTTTATGCCAGGCCATAAAATTTAAAAGTCCAGGTCTGGCGAGGATTGTTCATATGAGCATGAAAATGGTGTCATAAATGTTGGCTTGCAAAGCTAGGCATCCTAGGTCCCTCTTTTAGGGTGCTCTTCCATTTTACAGGCATTAGAGATGGACAATAAAAACTTTTAATGATGGTCAGCTGCTGTGCCGGAGCAGTGAACCAACGATTACGATTATGGGAAGCAAAATAATTTAAAGGATTTGCGGACGGTATTTAATAGAAGTCTTCCGAGGGTGGGAAAGTCTAGTTATGTAGGTGGCATGCCAATATTAAATTTGCAAGCGAATTTGCAAAATAATGGGTCAAACAAGATCGAATGTATTTGTGCGTTATCAAAAGTATCTCCAAAGTTTGATAAAGTTCGGGGAAACGAATTCCAAAATTGATCATATACATATGTACATATGTATACGTATAGCTAGCTTTTAAAATCAATTTTAGAATTAGCTTTTCTATTTATAATGAACGAAGAACATTTTTTGGATATTTATAGTTCATTATGTTGCCGTTTTAACTGCGAATGAAAATTTCGTAATTGCACAACGCCATTAAAAAATAATTAAAGGAACTTGCAAAATAAGTGACTTTCAGCGTCACCTTGGGCTCTCGAGTGCAACTTCCTTCCTGTAATTTATGTGTCAAATATATAAATGTTCCCTCAGCACCTCCGCACTCTTTTCCTGGCCATTATTTTCCTTTGGTTTGTTTCTTTTGTAAATTCTCTCGGTTCATTAATTCATTTTAAATTACATGCACGGGTTGGATGCAAATTACAAGTGGCATATGTCATTGCAGAAGAGTTCCATTCTTTCCCCTCAAAAACACCACTCAGATAAGTCAACCCTATATTCATTCCCGATGCTATCGAGTTACGCGTATAAATGTGTTTAAAATTACTTCCGTCGCTTTATAAGGGACAATTGAGACACAAAGAAGTCGTAAGTGGGCGGCTATTGCTACGCCCCTTAGCCCGAATTCATTAGCCTGCAAATTTGTAGAATTATTAAATTAATTTGAATTTATTCTTATCTAGAACAACATGTTAATTAATTGCAATCGTAATCTCCTTTCAATGAAATTAATAAATATTTAATGACAAATAAGTGTATAATTAATCGAGTGGCCTGTACTATCTTTATTTCTTATCACCAATGAAAGCCAAAATAATTATCTTTATTTAAATGATTTCCTGCATTTCACATAACAAAAAACTGTATGGAAAACTATTCTTTTCAGTTGTTAATTAAGCTATAAAGCAAAACAACTGTGGGTCTCTGTGATTTTTTTTTAAATCTTTAATGCAATCTTTATATAAAACAAGTAAGAACATTACAGTTGATCTTCCCGACTGTTAATATCCTGTACCAATTTTGTTAAAAGCAAAGTAAATCAAGAATGAAAAAAAATTAAAAGGAGAACTATCGAGTTTGGGACTCGACCCAGGGTCCTCCAGGTTATAAGCCAGACGTCCTAACTTTTTTACCACCTAATACATTTCTACACAAATAGCTAATACAATACAAATATATTAAAGGCACATATTTATACGAAGGCAGCTCATACGAAATTTGAAAAACTCGCCAACCCACATGATGCATTGACCCACATTTAAAAGGCAGTTGGCTTACACACACTCCACTTCGCGGCGAAAAGCGCGTCGATGTACAATTAACCCAATTGCAAAGTGTTGTCAACATGCCGCAAGTCAACTCAACTCAAGCATTTCGCATACGCTGCGTATACGTAATGTGTGTTGTGCTACCCACAGTTGCCGGCTGTCTGCCCCGTTTAAGTGGGTGCGAGAGTGTGTGTACGAACGTGTGGGCCCAAATGGTGTATGTGCTGATTTGTTTGCTGGTGTGTGTGCTCGTGTGTGGCATGTAATTGACTGTGTGGGTAACATTTCCTGGTATTGTTCAGCAATTTCCGTTAGCATGCGTTCTGTTTGGTTTTCTTCTTGTGATTTTTTTACGGGGTTACAAAGAGAAAAAGCTAGGGATGTACTTCTACGTTGCCCAGAAACCCCGAAGCTATACAAAATAAATAACGAAAACATCGCGTCGTCAACGTCGATATAAGCGCTTCTTTGAAAATTGTACACCAACACTGTTTCAGTCTTAAGATGTGAAAGCTTATCAAATAGCTAAAATATATTCCCAATAAAATATCATAATTGCCGCAATCTAGTTTTGTATCTCTTTTTTAAATCGAATTGTTTCAAAAAGTTTTTTCGCACATCTTAATGTTTTTATTATTTACATCATGTTAAAATGTTAAAAATTGTGTTTTTTTAAGGTGCTGCACTTTAAACCTTCAATTACCCGAAAGATGATTATGCATTTGCAAAGTTGGACGAATTTAAAAATATAAGAGGGATCGCAACTTCGCCTTGGATTTCGAAAATGCATGAGCTCTAAGTTAAGGCCAGCTCTTCACCTCCTGTTGACATTTGTACGCGCATGTCGGCTGGTTGAAGGATACTGGCATGCCAAAGATTGACGCAGCACCTGGCACGTTAGCCGGGTCAGTATGCCGTATGCGAAATTTTCATATTTCTCTTTCGCTTGCACGTGCCGAGGTCAGCGGATTGCAGCTTTCAGCACCTTAAAGCCATTTGGCGTCGAAAACTTGATTGTAGACAGTTTCATTATAGCTACCATAACTGAGACATCATATGTGTCTAAGTAACTGCAAATATAATTTTAAGTTAGCTAATGAACATAAACAGTCCAAGCAGACGCAAAATACAATGCAACAATGATAAAGATATAAAAGCTGGACGTCCGCAGGGAAACATTCCAGGCCCCACGTATTTCTACATATATGCTCACTCCATATTCCAAGAAGAGAGGAGAGAGTTCTCGTCCCTTGAGGTAGCCACAAATTATTGCCATGGCTATGTGAGAGACGTTTCGACGGCTCAAGGATCAAGAAAGGCACAGATTACTACTTTCTTATTTTACCCTGTCAGAAAGCATCAATAGCCGAGACCATCTCGTCCCTTAGTTTTAAAACAATTGGACACTAACTCTGCAGAAATGCTTATTTCAGTGGTTAGCATATAAGGCGGCAATGGGCGGCATGGACGATTTTTTTAAATAACTGATTTCCTCGAATTGGCCATTTAGTGTCTACCTTAAAGTTGATCAATATATGCTATAGCTGCCATAGGAAGGTGGAACAAAAATAAAGTAATGGGCACATGCATTAAGGCCACAGCCGATTTCCAAATTACTTCATATCGTTCCGATATCAGCTATAGGTTTTTTGGATTTGATTTCGATGAGACTTCCAAGGCAGTCCTACCTAACTATAATGGCGCTTTGCGCACTCGCCGGGCAACTATCGTTGGCCGGAACCAGCCTATTTATTGGTTTATTTGAATTTTAATATTTTGTGTACCATTTTGCAGAATTTTGTAAGGCAGTGAAGAACAAATCTCCAACCCTGTATTTTATACAGCTGTGAGTTTAATAATAGTAGGAGTGAAAATCGAATTGTTGGTTACTGCATAAAAATAACTATGTTGATCGGATTTTATTGATTTAAACTTATTTTTTTAACTAATATTATCATAAATAACGAAATTACTCTTAATGCTGGTTAGGTTATTGTTGGTCAGCTATTTATGACAAAGATATTTATGCATATAGAAACAATATGTCTTCTTCCATGCGGTGCAAATGAAATACCCTGCAAGGATCCATAGTCATGCATATGTGTTATTCGTAGTTTAATAATTCTAATCAAATATTCACGTTTTTTGCCGGTTATTCAAATTATCATACATTATATAACTAAAAAGAAAAAACATTACACTTTCCCAACAGCTATAAATGTTTAAATGAACACTCGCAAGATCCATTATTCAGGGTTTGATTACTTTAATGGATTGATTTTTTGCCACATAATCATCGTTGTGGCACTGTTCTAGCATCTCTTCCTTTTGCCATATATCATTTCTGCCAATATTTCTTCCTGGTTTTGTTTCACTCCTTCGCTGTTCCTTTCGCCTCTTTTGTTCGAATGGTAGACCATTGAACATTGACACATGGCCCATAGTTGCCATGAGTCCGGGACCGAGAGTTCCTTTCCTAATGGCTTCGCCTGCATTTCCCAAGATGATAAATTGTCACGGTAATACCTTAGATGGTCCTTTTCCTGCAGTTCTGCGCCTCCCATGCGACATCTTATTTATGTGGTTGAAAATATGGTCCAATAGTAGTAGACTCGTACTCGTATCTCAAATCCAATGACCTATTTCAACCCCCCCGAAAAAAACTTTCTTAAATTTAATTCGCGAAAGTTTTTGCATTCATCGCTCTGTCGACCGCCTAATTTCAATCGCTCGACGCTCGACCATCATTTAATTTATATGCTTGGCCGACTCCTTTTGACGTGGCCACGTGGCGTAACAAAAAACACAAAATACGGGAAATTCTCTCTGACTCCGTAGGGGAAAAGCCACGTAACCGCAGGTTTTCGCCCTTTACAGTCCCATTATCCGCTCACATGGTTGGAATTTGTTTACTCGGCCTCGTACTCCTTCTTATTTCGGAAACGCGATACACTTTGCAAATTTGAAAGGGCAATTCGATTGCGGTTGGATCATAGATTTGGAAAATAAAAAACTTTGAAAAAATAAAGGTATTTTTTAAAAAACAAATCAACATTTACAATTGGCAAACTCTAATAGTTTAGTATTTGACAAAGAGAGAGTATATTTCAGTGAGTTTTTCAAGCCAAAACCTCTTTCCATTTGCGTTTTCTATTTTATTTTTTCGGTCGGTACTCGAATTTGTATTTGTTAAATTGAAAAGCGTTGCGCTGGAGACCGCTGAAAAGGCAAAACAGCATTCCAACTGCTCTCAAATAGCCCGGACCTCCACCCCAGCGATTTCGAAGCCGCCCGTCGGCAAAAAAAAAACTCTTAAAGTAATTGATGTTAACGCTGCTGAAGGGTCGGACCGACCCATTTTCCACATTGGAATTTGTTTAGTTTTTCCCAAACCAAATCCAAATCCCTGCTCCCGGCATCACGGATTACCCTGCTGCCTCTGTGTTGACGTATCGTCAAAAAAGGCAAGGTGAACGGCGGAGCTGACAGCCTGGCTGTTTGCAAAAAAGGGTTCAAGCCAATGGTCTGTCAAAGGCTTTAATTTCAATCTCCGCCCTGCCGAAGTCGATGTCACACATAATCTTTGACGATACCTGCGTCTAACTTCCATTTCAATGCAAAGAATGAGTCGGTGAGCAAATTGCTTGACCAGGGCCAAAATCAATGGGAAGAATCTGAACGTTCCCAACCAAAGAGGACTATGCGCCTTGATGACCAGTTAGAGGTTTATGTGGGAGAGTAATGTCACGAATTGTTGGTTTTTTTGTTATTAAAAAAATGATGGGCTCTTTTTTAGCTCACATTCAAATAACACATTGAAGTTAACAACTGACATTGAAAAAAAAAACTAAACTAACTAACTAAAATTAAAATGGAATTATGCATAAGAATTACAAATTTAAATTTACTTGGATGTACAAAAAAAAAAAGAAGGCTTCATGTACATATGTATGAGTATCTATAAGGGCAAATAATTAACTGGCTCACACTCACACATTAATGGTCAAAATGGTTTAAATTTTGTATAAATAGGAACTTATCGTATGCACATGAAAACCATGTCAATCTCTTCATCTCACTTGGTCCTGCCTCTCCTGCTGGTTTGGTGAATGTGTGAGTGTTCCCATTCAGCGCGTGTCTGAATTTTAAGTTTAAGTGTAAATAAAGACGGAGGGGGGATAATGGGAGGAGCAGGAGAGCAGATGTGAAGAGTTAGATGGCAAATAGATGGAGAATGAAGAAGTGCCGACGCAATTGGCATCATTTGATTGCATATATTGGCCACTTGGCCAGCAGGAACTTAATAGCCGCCAGTATTTTTCTCGTGCATATTCATTGTACTTCATTGTACTGGCAGTAAGACAAAGGGTTATTTAATTCTTAGCTTTTGCTTTACTACACTTTTGAGACGAATTATGACTAATTCAAAGTGCATTTCATATAAAAATGTAAAAAACACAAATACGAAATAATGGTATATTCTTTAATTAAGGCAACTCTGTCTGTAAAAATAGAATCGAATGCGATTTTTTTTTCAGCTGGGTGTCGCTTTTTTGTTACTCACTCTAACACACACACTTAAAAAGAAAACCGATTGATTTGCTTTCGAAACATCGGTTATTGAGTGGCTGTAGAAAAACACTCTCAATTGCCTTAACAAATAAATACTCAGTATTTGAAAATGCATTCACACTCATAGTTGATATTTGTGTATCCTTCGCAAATAAATGGTTTATGGTTGGCAATTTTATTTTTGTGTTTGCGTTTTTTGTTTCTGTTTGATTAACGTGTGACATGTGAAATTCCGCTTCTATGTACTTAACACATTCGGCACGCACAGCTAATTCTGTTATTTTTTTTTAAATAACACCTTTATCCAGAGGGAATTGTGAGATTCGAATGATGTCATCGATGATTTAAAATTATTTTTAATTAATCAAAAACTACTTATTTTCGGATAAGATCAGAAGTATTTGAGAGCATACTCGTACGTATCCATTAACAAAAACTGGTGTTTATGGCTTTAACAAATAATATAAATTATTTTGTCAAAAGCTGCAAAGACTTTGTTAAAAACATTTTAATTGATAATCAATAAACAAACATTTTATTTAGAGCGTATACGTAATGTATTTTCAATATTCCAATTATTTATTTATTTATTTATATAATGCTATTTAAAAGCTAAATTTTAAAAACTAACATGTAATACTGAATTAGCCATGGATGCCTGGGCCTTCAGCTAAATTTAAATTTGACTTTAAAAAGGTTATTAAAACGTTACCTGGAAGTCTACTCTAACAAAAAAATAGTTTATTTTGTAGACGAATCTAACAAAAACTACCTTATTTTACAAAACTGGCATGACAGGTCCTGTCGAAATAACTTGTTTCCAACTCCATTGTCTATATTTATAAACACTATCATTTAAACGGTGTTTGTATCCATCAAGCACTGGACGACTACCTAAGCAGCCTTAACGGATCTCGATAATTTGTGGACTTCCCTAACCGACAAGTGCTTAACATAATTATTTCGTTGTTCGCGCCCTTTATTGAAGTCGAGTAATTTATGTCTTGAACTAAATGCTTTTGTTACATATACCTTTTTTATAGATAATAGCCTGGCAACATATGTTCGCATAATGAATTGGAGAGGGAAGAACTGACAAATATCCCATACCCATATCCGAAAAATAACCATGTAGCGGACCAGAGCGAACCTCATCCATCATCATCATCATCATCACTGCGAGAAGTGTTGCCTACTTTTGGGATTCAGCAATGGCCGACTGAAAGTTCTTCGCACAGTCCGCGAGGGGCGGATTCTCTTTCCCGCTTTTGTTCTTCCTCCCTCCAAGTGTCTTTCGCTTCACACCTGAGCCACCTGTCACTCAGCCCGAGCTTTGACCAGACGTGTGTGATGGACGAGTTTGTTTTACACCCAAAACAAGCTTCGTTCCACACTGCAAGTAAATGCTCCAGTATTCTGATAAACCAAATGTTTTAGCTTCATAAACTTAAAAAAACGTTAACTATGTTTTTGTATCGTAAAGTATATTTTTGCTTAAAAAAACAAACAAGCTGCTAAAGGTTTCGGCTGTATTCTTGAACAAGCCCCTCTTTCTGTTGCAGGTAGCATACTCGTAACATACATATAAGTCGGAACGGATATACAAACTATCGAACGGGTTGACGGCAACTAGTCTGCAAGGGTATTCAAAGTTTCCGGCTCCGAAGCCAGCCACACTTTCATCTTTTTTGATAATGATGTTATATTCAATCAATCTTAATATAAAATATTCGAACACAAAATATTCTGTTCTATTCAAAATAAGATTATTACTAAAAAATTTTTTTAAGATTTTTTTATAAGTTAACCAATTTTTAAATTGTTTTTTAAAATTATATTTTGTTTTTATTTATGCACACTTTTTTCACTGTATTTCGGCCATTTAGCATCAATTTAATTTAACTAATTTGCAGCCTAAAATATAAGCTTCTGTGGGCGCATCATTTGCGGAGTATGCATATAAATACTTTTTGTACTATGTCAGAACGAGGCACAAATTAATAGCTCTCCATTAACTTTGATTTATGATTCACTCTTGAGTTTTGCTCCACACCTCCCAGTTGGGCGGCGACGGACGGAATAGTATAGGGCATGGCCAGAATATATTTTGTACATATTATTTATAGTTTTTCTACCACTTTGCACCCCCACTGTCCCTGAAACTGATTGGTTTGCTGGGTAACAAATGTTCCTCTGGGTTAATAGACGGTCAAAGCTTTTTGTTTTCTTTGTTTCTCGTTGAGTGCCGTTTTCAGAAAAAGAGAACGTGAGAATATACTCTTAGATTTGGTTATAAGCGATAGATTAAATTCATATTTTCAAATACAAGCAGTTCAATCGAATTGTATTTTAGGCAATATCAAAATATTAAGCACATCTTGACGGTAATTTGTACTATTTAAACCGAATTTTATATGCACAGTTCGAAACATTAATTCTTGACTAAATCACAAACAGGCAACATGGCTATTTTAATTTTGTTAAATCATTTCTTGGGCTTTCACAGTCATAAAAACCGCTGTTGGGCGTTATAAGAATATTACAAATTTATTCCCATTTATATGGTCGTTGTAAAGATTTTGCATCTTTTTTTTTAGCAGACCAGTCAACGGATATTTGGTTTAGACACATTGGTGAGCGAACCCTTTCTGTTTGGCCGAGTGCTACTGGTGGGGCATCTCTTTGCTCATTAAATTTAATTTAATTTGCTGCACACTCATTGGTGTGTCAAGGGGGCAAATGGGGGGAAGGATATTTAGTAAACAAAAGTCAGCGCCACACAAGCGTCATAAATTGGATGCTGATATTTCACACATGCTGGCCCACATTGGCTGAATGAGAAGGGAAGGCAGGTGCAGACGGAGGTGTTGGAATATTTATAATATGTACGGATGTATGTATATGCAATAAAATGCTTAATTTACCAGATTCCGATACCAGGCTGTTCAACCTTTCCACCAAATGTTGCAGGCACGTTTCTCAACATTATTTTCCACTCTCCGCCGCTTTAATGTTTATGGATTGTTTCATACTTTATTACTTCGATTGTCAAATGTCAACATATATTATTTTCGTTGTACATTCTTGCAATTAATAAATTCAGGTGTTCTTCTTTTGCTTCTAAACATGTTTGCAATTAATTGAAGTGTATGCAATTTACAAAACCAATCAGTGGAACAAATTTAGTAAAGCAATATCGTTTCAGTTTTAACTTAAGTTGGAGAGAGTTGTAACAATATTTTAGTGTATTAAAAGTATATTAATTATTAGGAAGAATTCGTTTCTTTCTCGATTTGTTTATAAAATGTATCAACATTTTTCATGCCAAATATACTTTATTTCAAGACATTTCATTTTCCTGGCTTTAAGCGCCAAAAGCATTTTTTCAGTTAAGTATTTACTATTATCAAACAAAAATCTTCCCTTCAATAACAAAACAAATCCGTCGATGCTCCAGCTGGGAGTTATTTACTTTTCGGTGGCCCTTCTTTTCCTGCATTAAAATGCCATTCAAATTCCGCAAATGTAGCCGAAGGGGAGGTCTTCACATATCACTTTGCATTAAATTTGATACAGATGCCTGAACCCAGAATAGGAACACCAGGCAGACAGAAATCCGAGCTCAGCACAATGATCGAGTTCACTGATACAGATACAAATATGTGCGTATATGTTTGGTCATTGGTTTCTGAATAAATTCGAAGACAAAGGAAAGAGCAGCCACATAAAATCAAATAAAATAAAGTAAAATAAAAATATATTTATTTTTATATGCAATGAACTTGCCACATGGAAAACTATACAAATGGCACATACATGCCACCAATATGGCATCTGGAAGGGTGAGGATTTCGTTTGTCTATTTCCGGTTTGTGCTCCATTTTTGTCGCAGTTGTTGCTGTTTTTGTCGTTCTGGTGGTATTGTTGCTCTTTGTGGTTATCTAAACGTTTTGTTTTTCTTGCTTTTTGCATTTCAATTTTCGACAGTTTTTGCCCTCTTTTTGGCCTTCTTCATCAGTTGGCTTCCCTTTTTGCAGCTGCGTTGCCTTTCCGACTTTTACAACCTCCCGAAATTCCACGCCCCTACTTTTATTTTCCATTTTCCCTTATACCTTTTTTTTATGGTGATTTTGTTGATTTTTCTTTTTCGCCATCCGGAAATTACCTTGCAACACGACGGAGTTTTGATTCTCTTGCAGATATCGCGGGTCTACACAATTAAATTGAAATTATTTGGGTTTTGTTTCGCAAACATTATTTTTTTTATTAAAACTCTATAAGTTTTAAGAGTTTTTCTTACTCTATGTAACTATATTTTCTCACATACTATTTTATCATGTTGAATTAATATTGCAATTCCATTAAATAATCATGTAATAAACTAAACCTTTGATTTATTTAAATCCTTTAAAATGTTAGAAATGTGACGCGACTTTTAGTTAGAGGATCATGATACCCACTAAAATAACGAAGAGATGTGTGAGGAAGCCCCCTAAATCCATTCAAATGATACGCTCCATTTGGCCGTTTACTTTGGGCGATTGTTGTGGGACCAACTTTAATTTGAATTGGTGGGCAAGTCTCTTGGATTGACTCATCCTGTAATAAAAAAATTTCCAAGTGCTGTGGCCGGTAGAGCTGCAAACGAATCGATTTTTGTCTAACTTCTAAGATTCTGAATCGATTTAATAAAATTTAAATCGACCGTTTGTTTATATAGACAGATAGGCTAACAGACATGGCTAAATCGATTTGCCTTGCCATCCTGACCATACATTTCCTCCTTTGGAATAGGAGCAGGGTATTAAGATATTAATGTAATGTATTAACCAGAGAAAAACACATTTAAATAAAAAAAGGCCTAGTTTGAATGCCTTTTACCGAGAAGATAAAGTCGGTGAGTGATACCGAAATTATTTTGTTTATATTATAATATCAGTCTATCATTATTATTAAAATTAAATACTTGTTTATATATGCTGTCCGTTAATTTTATGGTTATTTTTATTTCCTGCAAATACATATATAATAGGTAGATATCTACCTTAAATGTTATTAGAATAAAGAAATGACAAAAGCTTACCAGTCGGATACTTAAACTTTTGTCGCTATTCCTTTAATAACTAATTTCCCTGTAACTATATACATGTATCAGAAATAAATGTTACCAAAATACAAGTCCCTAACTTAATTTTGGGCAATGATAATAATGTGAAATTCTTGGACAGGTCAAAAAATCTAGCAAACAAAATCGATTTTTGAGTCAAATCAAAGAATCGATTAGATTGATTTAAGTGTTTGGCCGGATCCGTGAATAGATCCAGATCTGATTGTTAATTCCACTTTGCCCTGCTCAATCAATCGAAATCAACTTACTCACAAATCAATTTGTGAATTTGTGCAAAGCCTCCCACTTAAGGAGCCAAAAATTATATTATAAGCAAAGGGAGGCAAACCAAATAAAGGTCTTGGGTAGGGAACTAACTTGCTATTCTAAACATTTTAAAGAATCGCCAAGCCTTAAAAGGACATAAGATGAGATGGGTGCCTGAATCCAGTCCAGACAAGCATACTTAATGAGAACTGAGTGCGGAGGATGATGCGTTGGTAAAAATAAGCTAATGCTAAAAGGTTCGTCAATATAAATATTGTCTTAGCAACAGACATAACATTAGAATTCGTTTATTTATAGAGTCAGGATAAGCAAACTGGAAGTTCCTGATGAAGCCTTTCAATGCTTGTCAGAGCCAGTGAAGTTATTGTACATATTTATCTGAATAAAAGAGTAAACGCGGGATTAAATAAAGTCAGTAAAAAACGTGTCTAAATAAGAACAGTAAGCTACCAGTAAACAGCGCAAAGACAATTTAACGTAATCCATATATCTTTGTTACTTGGTCGCATGAAATTAATCTGTTTTTTTGTTTAAGTGGACTTATCTAGAGAGTGGACGCTAAGAACGTATATACATATACATATAAATGTATACATATATACATTTATATACATATAAATGTGTCCCATTAATGTATTTGTACTGTATTAACTATTTTAATGCTTGTATCTGGTGGTGCAATAGTTAGCATGTCTGGCTCATAAAATGAATTTCCCTGGTTCGACCCCAAGACTCGGAAATTTTTTATTGTCATAGATTTTACATTTAGCTTTTAACAAAATTGCTACAGTGTATTTAACAGACGGAAAACTCGAGTGTAATGCAATTACTTGTTTAATCCAAGCAGAGGGTATTATCCCCGACCATATAAACATTACGAATCTTGATCACGGCAGAAACCGGAACACTGAAACACAAGAACACTGATCGAAAAAGGAACGACTTGAGAAAAGTAGAAAAACTTTGGTATTTGGTAATAAAATTGATAAAGCCTCATTTTGATGACAATAATGATGGGGGCTTTAGGGTAAATAAGTTTTTAAGATAATTAATAAATTGTTGGAAATAAGACTTTCACAGGGATTAATGCAGATATAGGAAGGTTACACACACCTCATGTGACGTCGAAGGTCGGGCAGCAAAGCTAGCCTCCTTTCTTGTTAAAATGAAATCAAATTCAGGAAGTCACTTACAAATTTAATTAAAGAGCTGTGAACACGCCGTGCGTGCTTGCTTCATATACTAGTATTCATTTGTGACTGTCTACAGAAAAATGCTGTTTGCATACACTTTGCATTCGATTCGATACATTGGTATGTATTTGTATGTTTTTGGTCTTCATTTTTTTAATTTCCACTACATGTAACATACATATATATACATATGTATGATGAACAACTTACATTCATAAATTTACTTTCTTATCAAAGAATCCACAATTAAGAAATATAAATATGGAAACATTTACAAACACAGCATACAGTTTTATGCGAATAACAGGCACATCATATCGAATATCTTAGCAGTATCATACCATTTTCAATTTCGCTATAAATTGAGATAAATAAGTGTTTAATTATGTTTTTTTTAGTTATACGTGGTTCTTGAATTTACATGTCTATTTTAAAACACTTCGTGAGTAAAATAAAATCAGAAAACTAATTTTCAATGTGAAATGCATATCACATTGTCTTTATTAGGGTTCCCATGGCAATCATTTCCCATCCCATTTGGTTTCGCCAAAGGGCTGACATTAAACCATGAAAATATTGAAATAAAATCAGCTTTGTGCTGAATAAAACCAAACAAGTCAGGCTTTATGGACGCTGACAGAGGGAGAGGGATTCCACTATTCGGAGCCCAGTCGGGCATGGGTCTAAATCAACAACAGGGAGTTTAGTTGAGGCCTTAGGGGTCCCTGAATAAAATAGAGTCAGTTACGATTGGGTGGAGGTAGAGGGTAACTTCAGCATGTGTACTATATATGCGTATTGCGAATCCGAGTCCGATTCCGATTCCCTACATAGAGCATCATTCGGCATGGTCTATTGTATTTGGAATGGATGCAGTTTGCTGTCGCAGGATAACATTGTCCTGCCATTCCGGCAGACAGGCTGTGACATGCATAACGGGATTTTCTAATGCTGCTGCTGCCTTTGCCGACATCAAATATGTAAGCAAATCAGTCAAAGGATGTTAAAAAAGCGCACAAGCATGAAGCAACTTGATGGAGCTTAGTAAGCAACAAATATGGCCGAGAAAAAAGTAAAACAAAAAGAAAATAGGTCAACAATGTTTTCGAGCTTGCCCCAGGCATCTTTTTTAACTCAAAAAGCAAACAGAAATCGACTTAAAATAAATGCGAAATGTTTTATATAAAATGATTTCGAGTACCGGGGGAGCTGGAAGCGTGTGCAAGTCAGACAACACAAAAGCATTTAAAACAAGAAAGGAAGTCTAGCTTCGGGGTCCGAAGCTAAGATCAGTTTATCACAAGTATATTCCCAAAATGAATTATCTTGAAAAACTACAGAGTTAAGTTCTATGACCCATTTTCTCCTATCGTCCCTATGACAGTTGTAGTGGTGATTTTTTTCCATTTTGGGCCGCTTTGGCCCGATAGCTTTACAACTGAGAACTAGTTTGCATAGAAACGGAAACACGGGAAAACTGACAGCTAGATGTACTTGGATGACGATGCTGATTATGAACATATATAAACTTTATAGGGTCGGAGATGACTCCTCCTACCCTTGCAAGGGTATACAAAAGTTTAGATTTACAAAGGTTGTTTCAGCGTCGGGAACTGATTCGAAAACCACAGATAAGTACATTTTAAACTCTTACAGATCAGCCTAAAATATTTTAAAATGCATTTTAATTCGGTTATCGAACTACTATCAGAAGACTATGGATAGCATTAACCAGATCACATAAAGACCAAACATTTCTTATTTCTCGCAATATGTATTTTCCCAAAACCTAAAATGCCGTGCCACCAAAATCCCTAACTTCGTCAAGGTCTTCGTATTTGGCATGATTCGAGGTATTCCTTTAAGTATTAGTGGGCTCGTGGAAAATGCCTCATTGATCCAGGACATAAACTTGTCAGTTCGCTTGTCTTTTTGTTTCGCAGACGCGAGCAGACATCGTAGACAGACACTTAGCGATGGGCTTATGGGGTTATCGGCTTCCGGAGGTTGAGGGGCTTACACCAGCAGACATGCTAACTACGTCCATGAATCAAGCCCATATGAAAGATTAGCCAGCAGTCTCAGTCTCTGTCTCTGTCTTAACATAGAGCCTCAATAAAACTCAAACTCCGAGTAATTGCTTTCGGTCTGCGAAGGCAAGGAAGCTGACTTCATAAAAAAGCCATAACTCGAATGCTTTAACCTCTTTCTTTCCATATTGTACTGCTTCAATATTCCCAAGAGGAGATGGTGGGGTTTTCTATAAATTTACCAATTCACCAGGGCATTCGTTTTTACAGCTCCAGACGACGATGCGTCATAAACAAACTGTTGCGTTTGATGGTGTGCGATTTTTATGTGGAATCCACATGGCCATCCCAAAAAGGGTTTGCAGTGGTTAAAGGGGTTATGGGGTCATTGCACAAAATGGCCAATTGTCATACACATAGGTAATTAACCCAATTAGCTAGCGGTGTTAATGCTGCTCAAGACGATGGCTTGATGGCGTTTCGGGCGAGTCGAGCTAAACATTTGCAATGGAAATTAATGAACGGGGTAATAAGTGACTTGTAAAGCCCCCACCCCACGATTCAATGCCCCTGGTTGTGCCTTCTTGTTATGTCGAGCAAATTGCCATCATGTGTTTGTGGGCGGAGGAAAATGAGGAGGAGGTGACTCGCCTGAATTGCAGTTTGAATGGAGTAGCCACTTGGCCCCAATTGTTGACTGACTTTAAGTGGGTTGGATGATGGTGGTATTGTGCACTTTTGAAGTTCCTGAATATGTTAACCATGCAATTGCCAGATTGCGTCATCCTGGGAGTTCTTGGAGTATGTAAATGGTACATGAAAGGAGTTGTAATTGGGATGTCGTAGATGCGTTAGAATACAAAAAAAAAAAAAAAACAATTTTTAAATTAGTAATGCTGTCGTCAATAACTGAACTTTTATCATTGCCTCACAAATGAATTCAAAATTATCACCACTGAGGGTATTATAATTTTGATCAGAAGTTTGTAACGCATTTTAGGAGACAACTCCGACCCTATTAAGTAAATAACCTCCCAGTTTAGTAGCTATTGCACCAATCCTTCTTTCTGTTACAGCAATTATAATAAAGGAAACATGAACAATTTAAATAGCATCAAGAACCCCATTCATGATATACTGATGTTGAAACTTTACTCAAAACTAAATCAAAACCAAAAAGATTTGTTGGTTGCTAAAGAAGAACAAATTACAGTCCAAGCGTCGACCGCATCATTGTCACTCAATTTATCGGCTTGACATTTGAACTGTTTGAACCTGTCAGTGTGCCAGACATTCTCCACACAACAAATTCCAGCTATTAAGATGAGAAGACGACGAGCAACCAGTAAGTGTAACCCATTGGCCTCCGTGGGGGTTAGGCCATAGGCCATAGTTTGTAAATGTCCCAAAAAAAAGTTTACAAAAATACAGTTACGACCTGCCAAATTACAAACAAAAAAAAGCTGACTCTGAATTCTTACATGATTTTGCAACAACTTCCCCTTCTGATCCATCTCCACCTTCCATCCATGTGAAAATCTGATGCTTTGCTATTGAGGGCCAATGGGATCAAACGCTTAAATGCTGTTGACAAGTTAAATTTTAGCAATCACAAACAGATGGTTTAGAACATACACCACAAATAAAATATTAAGATTTTAAATGAAAATATTTCGAATATTTTATGTTTTAAAAGCATTTGCAATATATATTCTCTGCTATTCGATTTTTCTGATTACATGTGACTTTTTTTTTAGATAGTCCGATATTATAATTAACAAATTTATACCTTTGTTTTGTAAAAATCATTTCCGTTTTGATGAATGAATTTTAAATATTTATTTTACAATACAATTCATAAAAGTAATAAAATTAAAATTACCCCAAGACGTTTTATTTTGTTCTGTGTAACTCAGGCAAATCAACCAAAAACTTGACATACAAAAAAAAAAAAAAAATCGATGCTTGCACGTGCTACAAGACAACGGAAGTTAAACAAGTTTTTTAACAACTCGCATGTAAAATATTTAACACAAAATGTCCTCCCATTCTCATTACATTTCAGCAAAAAATATATGCCAAGCCTAAGGGGTTTCCAAAGCGGTCCTTTTGGTTGAGTATGGAAAAATAGAAGGGACTCCAAAGATTGGGTGAAGCGGGAAGGAGAAAACCCAACTGCAGGGCGTGGGCTGAAAAATAATGAGCGTCATGCGGCGTCGTCTGATATATATGGCGAAAAGAAAATTTATATGTGGGCAACAGTTGTTGATGCCATAAGCGATAACTTTTAGCAAAGTCATTTCTTATTGTGAATATACTGGGGGATGCATAATATGTGAGCTTAAATGTATATATATGTATGTACATACTTACATTTATAGGTATTTGTGTATTATGGTAGTGTTATGGGCCAAGTCGTTAAGGTGCTTTCCAGTTTGAAGAACTTAAAAAAATTAACATGCGTCAGTATTAGGAGAATCTGCACTGATTACATGGTTCCTTTTGCAGTTCATTCTTACAGTGTACAGCTCTTACAGTTTCTGTGATTTGTTTGTTCGTCAAGACGGACAGACCAACGGACGGACAAACTGTTATGGCCATATCGAATCAGCTTGTCATGCAGATCAAGAATATATATATATATATATATATTTGTGGCGTCTGCCACTACTCCTTCTGCCTGTTACATACATTTGAACAAACACAATATACATTTTACCCTTTAGGTACAGGGTTTAAAAATTCATTAGGTTACAGCTATGGAAACTATATAAAACTTTGACTGTGCTTTACTTTAATTGTGCCAAATTGGAAGGAAAAGGAAAAAGAAAGAAAATATTTTTATACCCTGACCTATGGTATGATATATTCAAATAGTGCAAACATATGTAACACATAGAAGGGACCCCCAGTATGATACGGGTGACTGATTAATCGATTTAGCCATGTCTGCCTGTCCGTTTGTATTAACAAACAGATCTCAAAGATGGCAAAAGCTAGATTCACCAATATTTTTGATTTGGACTCTTTATTGGTCTGCCATCAAACCAACTAAAATATCTAATATGGTGGCTCTGGCTTTAATAGTTTCTTAGATATGGGGTTAAAAATATACATTTCATATTTCGGAGGCTGAAGAGAGTAAACAAGTTCATAAACTTCATCTGGCAAGGCACATAGCAGATTCAAATCGAAAAGGTTGGTGGATGTCCATACTTACTTTTGGTGATTTTGAAGGTCTTCTTCTTTGTGATGCACTTCTTTAACAATAGAAGGTATCTTTGGGTCATGAAAGACATGATAGTAAAATTTAACAGAAAGCACCATGCAAAGCATAAGTCCCGGATGTAAATTTAATGTGATGATAATTTGGATTCTTTTACGAGAGAATTCAGTTTTGGACATAAATTTACCCCCTGCTCATAGAGAAACGGATAGGTTTCCGACCCGGTAAAATATATTTTGGATCAGCATGAAAGGCCAAGTCGATATAGCCATATCCGTCTGTCCGTCCCTTTATCCGTCTTTCTACCAGTCTGTTCCTGGGTATAAAATCCAAGGTCTCTGGGACAACAAAGAATAAGCCACAATTTTAAGACCCTTTAACCAAAGAGTAAAGGGTATATTAAGTTTGTGCAAAGGTATGTAACAGGCAGACAGAGGCGTGGCAGATCCCACAAAGTATATATATTCTTAATTAGCATGACGAGCTGATTCGATACAGCCCTGTCCGTATATCCGTTAGTCCAAGCGAGAGAAACTATATAACCAGTGTATATTCTCCTAATACTGCCGCAAATGAAGTTTATAAAGTATATATATTCTTGATCAGCATCACCAGCCAAGTCTCGATTTTAAAGCTATCGGGCTGATACTTTGCACCAACCCTTCAATATGTTGCAGGTAGTATATAAGTCGGAACGGCCGGAATCGGAATACTGCATCACATAGCTGCCATAGGAATGATTGGGAAAAGTGCCATAAATTCGCAATTTTTATACCCTTGCAGAGGGTATTATAATTTTGACCAGAAGTTTGCAACGCAGTGAAGGAGACATTTCCGACCCTATAAAGTATATATATTCTTGATCAGCATCACCAGCCGAGTCGATCTAGCCATGTCCGTCTGTCTGTCCGTCTGTCCGTCTGTCTGTCTGTCGGTTGCTATGTAAACTAGTCCCTCAGTTTTAAAGCTATCAGGCTGAAACTTGGCACCGACCCTTCAATCTGTTGCAGTTAGTATATAAGTCGGAACGGCCGGAATCGGAACACTACATCACATAGCTGCCATAGGAACGATTGGGAAAAAGTGCCAAAATTTCCCCATTTTTTAAGATAATTTATTTATTTCTTGGAAAACTCTATTTAATAGCAATTTTAACATATCCTAAAAGTTTCATTAAAATCGGACTACTATATCCTATAGCTGCCATAGGAACTATGGGAAAAAATGGGTCATTAAGCATAACTCTGGTGTTTTTTCAAGACAATTAATTCATTCTTGATAAAAACTGTTTTCATAGACAGTAAAGCCTTTTAAAAGCAACTAGCCTGCAAGGGTATTCTAAGCTTCGGGTACCGAAGCTAGCCTTCCTTTCTTGTTTATTTATTTCTTGGGAATCTCTATTTAATAACTATTTTAACATATCCTAAAAGTTTCATCAAATACAGCTGCCATAGGAACGATGGGAGAAAATGGGTCATTGAGCATAACACTGGTGTTTTTCAAGACAATTAATTAATTCTTGAGAAACACTGTTTTAATTAAAAACCAAAAATCAGATTACTAAATCCTATAGCTGCCATACAAAAACGATCGATCGGCTTAGAGGCAACTGGTCTGCAAGGTTATTCTAAGCTTCGGGTACCGAGGCTAGCCTTCCTTTCCTATTTTATTTTTGTTTTCCTGTTTTTTTAATTATGCTAACTATTAATTTTTAAAAATATTATTTCTATATTATTTGTTATGAAACTCTGCAATATGGAGTTGTTCAAGCTGAGGCTTCTAGAAAGTGCAGCTGAGAAGGTACTAAATGCATGTGAATGTGCGCCTTTAATATATTTATACCCTATCAGCTATCTGCATCGAAATGTATTTGCTGGTGCAATAGTTAGGATGTCTGGATCATAAAACGGGGGTCCCTGGTTCGGTGCCCAGACTTAGTATAAATTGGTTGCATTTTTTTGTTCTTTACTGAAATGTAATGTTCTTACTTGCTTATAAATAGACTTATATGAATTCCTGCAAATCTCAGTCTTTTTGATAAAAAACAAGAAAGGAAGGCTAGCTTCGGTACCCGAAGCTTGGAATACCCTTGCAGACCAGTTGCCTTTAAACTGTTCGATCGATTGTATGGCAGCTATAGGATATAGTGATCCGATCTTTGATTTTTAATTTTCTAAAACGGCATTAATGTCTATGAAAACTGCATTTCTCAAGAATGAATTAATTGTATTGAAAAACACAAGAGTTATGCTCAATGACCCATTTTCTCCTATCGTTCCTATGGCAGCTATAGGATATAGGGGTCCGATTTTGATGAAACTTTCAAGATATGTTAAAATTGCTATTAAATAGAGTTTACCAAGAAATAAATAAAATATCTTTAAAAATGGCGAAATTTTGGCATTTTTTCCCAATCGTTCCTATGGCAGCTATGTGATGTAATGTTCCGATTCCGGCCGTTCCGACTTATATACTACCTGCAACAGATTGAAGGGTCGGTGCAAAGGACAGACGGACAGACGGACATGGCTAGATCGACTTGGCTGGTGATGCTGATCAAGAATATATATACTTTATAGGGTCGGAAATGTCTCTTTCACTGCGTTACAAACTTCTGGTCAAAATTATAATACCCTCTGCAAGGGTATAAAAACTTTTGTCTCCCATTTTTGCCAAGATACCAAAAGTGTGTAATTAATTCTGTAATGTGTACTGCCCCTGTATTGGTGCGTCACCAGGCTGGTTTGAAAAGGGATTTATCATTCCTTTTTAGAATCAGTCGACATTTCACCCTTTAATAATCTTAATATTGGGCCCGAGTTTTTTTTTAAGGCTTAAATGCTCAATTTTTAACCTTCACTTTGCAATGGTGTAAAAATATTTGTACATTGGTATAGGGAATATAACAAGCAGCACATGTTACTGACTGTAACTTCACTCTATTTTCTTTTCGCAGGCTGTTGGGAGGAGCAATTTAATCAGGCATCAAGGTGCGCTTATTATAAATTAGTTAAGCAGTCAGCCAAGCAGTCTACCAGGCCACAAAAGGCGATTAGTTTCGGCCTGGTTAGGCTTAACTTTACGGCCTGGATTCCTGCACAATGCAAAACTCGGCAGTCGAGTGCAGGATGGGGTGGGATTCTTTCAGTCCCTCTGAGCTCCGAGCAATGCATCCTTTTCCCCGCTCAAACAAAATACCCCAGCCCCTTTTGTTCAGTTAGAAAGGCATGAAGCACACAGCGCAGCTGTTGCCCTATTAGCTATGCAGCGTCGAAAATTGGCCAAGGACATTACAAGTTTTTGCAATGAAAGGGCAAATTTAATTTCCCCTGAATTAAACGGACGAGTATCCATTAAGATCTCTTGAAATGCATTGACAGACCATTGATGCGTGATTCCTCTTCAGTGCTTCGGCTTGTTTATCGCCCCCATTCAATTCAGTTGAAGTTGCATATATATTTTCGTTATCCGAGGACATTTAAAATTATATATTCCACTCTGAAAAAATATTTTGTATAAATAAAGGGAGATGGAAATTTGGCTTGACCAGGCGTAATCAAATAAATGATGTCCCCACAATATAAAAAGCCCTACCCAAAATATGTGGGCCTGTCAAAAAAATTGGGAATATTCCATGCTTTTGCCGCCGTCGAATTGTGGCAGGAATGGAAAAAAATGGTTAACATTGGATGGACGTTGGACAATTAAAATGGTTGCCAAGGGGCAAGGGAAACAGAATTTCTGTTTCATTTGACAGCGTATTTCATTTCATTCATTTAAGCTGACTCTTACTCAATTGCCGATAGTGGCAATTGCATCTCGGATACAATTTATCGTGCTAAAATATTTACGTCGTCCTTTCCCTTTGCTCCATTCAGATTTTTTCACCCCCGTGGACATTTATGCGTACGTCGTTTGTTGGCATCACGTCTCAATGAAATTAATTATACACTTAGCCCGCCAACTCGGTGACAGGCAGGCAGGCTGACAGACGTCCAGCCGAGGATTGTAAAATTGTATTGTCGGCTGCTTCTACTTGCGGCATCCCTCATCTGCTTATGCAAAGTAATCGGGGCCAGGCAAACAACGTCACTCTGCCACACCTCAGCAGTACGATTACACCAAACATCAAGTGTTTGAGTTACGATTGCATTATTTTATTTTGGCTTAAAAATTATAAATTGTCTTGGAATTTTATCTGTTTCATTAATTAATGAATTCAATTTTCGTTTATTGGTTACAGTTCAAATAATTATTTATTTTCTTAACTTTTTTGAGCAGGAAATCATATTAATGATACTTATTAAATTTGATAATTTCTCAAAAATTAATATTAATCAAAACAAACAATTTCTAATAATAATAACCATTCAAAATAACTAAACTTTAATTTAAATATGACTTAAATTAATTTTTGGCATGCCAAATAATAATCAAGACAAATACTAATCAGCTGTCTTGAATATTATTATTTTATTCATTTTGCATGGGATTAACATAGGTATTGGTAGAACCACGAATCCAATGCCGATTTGTGCAGTTAATAATAATAATAATAATAATAAGTGCTTATTGTATAGTTTGGTGAAACTAAGGAGAAAACTAAGTCGCAACTTTGTTGCGCAGTTCTAAAAACTGACAGTGCCACAGACGCAGCAACAAAACCAGAAACTCGGTTTCCATTCCCACGCTCACTCGCAGACATCGTCCGTCGTCGTCATCGTGAGTTTATATAAACTTCTTGGTTATGGCACTCAAGAGGATGGGGAGTTACCAGATGGAGGGCCACCTGAGGAGTCCAGCGGTGCAGATCTATGCGTAATTATAGAACAGACGGGGCCAGACACGTGTCCCAATGCCGCATGGCCGTTTAGTGGCCCCTGTTGAGGATATAATGAGTATGCGGAAAAGCGTATTATGCGACGAGGTGCAGACGAGCTACATAAGTGTCCAGGTAATCTACGTCTAATTGAGGTATCCCTTCAAAGGACAACTAAATGGCTGTTGGCCCTCTACTATTACAACCTGGACGAAATGTTAAATAGCTTCAATGCGGTTTTTAGTCTGTTGGTGATTATGCGATCGGATAATATCAAATAATAAGAGTCTATATATGGAAAAACTTTCAGATACTCAAACTCTTAATGGTTTTGTACAGTTAATTAAATTTATTAATTTGGACTATTCATTGAAGCCTTTTTATTTTGTAGGCCTAACAAATTAAAAACTTTAATTTAATTTTCCCTTTCCTAAATCCGACAAACATCTGCCGATACAAGCTGTCACATTTGTTTTGTCTCTGCAAAATCCCATTAACCCATACTTTTGAAGGGAACTGATTTGTTTCTATTCTAACCCTTTTCAACACCAAGACAGTCGTCAAACATTTCCAGACCCACAAGAATATTTTTAAATCATAAACTTTGTTTGGGATATGTGCACAGCATCTACGCTGGGGATATCAAAGAGCTAGGTATGTACATACATAACATAAATAAACCTAGAAAAAAGCTTTTTAGTATTTTTGATTTGAATCTTGTTTTTAAGCAGCTATCATCATTTATTTTGTTATTATTAAAATAAAAATAAAAAATAACATAAACGGGATAAAAAAAATTTGATTAACCTAATTATTATACGTTTGTTGTCGTGTATTAAAGTGGAAAACTTAATTCATTTATTAATATATCAAATTTAGATTCAGTAAAAATGTATTTATATTGTTTTGGGTGTAAAAAAGGGGAAAATGTATTTTATATGCTGGAATTTTAATTTTAATAATTTGTTCTTTTTAATTGCTATTCTTATGCAGATAGTTGCAAATGAAGAATTAATATTGCTATGTTATGTTCACTATGTTAATTAGTTATCAGTTTCGTGTTATCAACAAAATACGTCTCCTGTTTATTTAACATTGAACTAACATTGTCCTGTTGCGCTCTTACTCCGAATATTTTGCGACTCTCTCATTCCTGTACTTTCCAGTCTTTCTCTCTTTGGAAAAGCCGCCATAAAATCAGCTGTTTTGCGACTTACTCGAGCGTTTGCTTCAATTTGCTAAAATATCTTTGGGTCCAACCACAACAACTATTTCCCCACCTTTATCGCGACGTTTCAACCAATTTCATTGCGTTTAATTTATGGGCGTTTTTTAGGGAGAGAGGCTCGTAAATGGTGCGTGTCCAAATCGCATTTCGCCCAGCTAAGTAAATAAAACGCAAAATTAAATGAAATAAAACAAAATGGAAATCGACACAAATAAATTGGTGGAAAAACGGTTTTATCGGTGCCACAGGCTTTGACACTTTTGCTTTTGGTATAGGTTCAGAGCCTGGTTAAAAAAACAGCTCAAATGGCGAATACACAATTAAAATAATGGTTTTATAAATCGAATTCAAAGTTTGTAACGCAGTGAAAAAAACGTCTCCGACTTTATATTGTATATATATTCTTGATCAGTATCACCAGCCGAGTCGATCTAGCCATGCCCGTCTGTCTATTTGTCTGTCGTCTGTCTGTTTATAAGCAAACTATTTTCGCAGTTTTAAAGCCATCGGGCTGAAACTTCACCAAGCTTGTTTCTGTTGCAGGTAGTTTATTAGCATATTAGTCGGAGCGGCCGGAATCGACATCACATAGCTGCCATAGGAACGATTGAAAAAAATTGCCATAAATTCAACATTTTTAATGAATATTTTCATATACCCTAAATGAAACATAAAAATTGGACCACTATATCCAATAGCTGTCATAGATGGAAGAAAATGGGTCAGTGAACACAACTCTGGTGTTTTTCAATACAATTTATTCATTCTTGGAACATATAGTTTTCCTAGACATAAAATTGTTCTAGAAAACTTAAAACAGAAAATCTGATCACTATATATTATAGCTGTCATTCAAGCGATCGAACGGCTTGAAGGCAATTGATTTTCAAGGGTATTTCAACCTTTTTTGTTTTTGTTCTAATATGGTCTTATCAGCTGCTTGTCTGGGAAATGTGACATAAATTTTACTTTGGCAGCCAATCTTGCCAAAAAAATACAATAACAGCTAATTTAACAATTGGTTTGTCTGAGAATTTCAATATGTTTCCTTTGTGCGAGCAAAGACAGCAAGAATAACAAAAATAAAAAGGAAAGGCATGCTTCGGGCACCGAAATGAGGCGGCACATTATCATAATTTGTCCTTGGCATGCATAAATTCTGACTTCTTGGCAATGTGTGGAAAAACTTGCAAACAAGAATATTTCTTCATATTAAGTTTTTGCTTTGTGCTTACCACATAAAATTGATTGATGACGAATTCGCTTAAAATGTTTTTTTTTCGCTTCTTTGGTTAAAAAGTTAATTAAATAATTACATAAAAATATATATACAATTATTTATATTTTTGAGAACTTAAGGGATTGTAAGCCAATCGAAAAGGTCGAACCTATTAATATCAGTTTAAACACAAAGTTTGCAACAGGGAGAAGAAAGCCTTTCTGACCGAATAACAAAAGTTTGGTCCGTCGGACCGTCAGTCGTTTGTCCATCTGGATAACCACCCAGACTTAATAAAACTATATTTTTCAAGATTGAATTAATTGTCTTCAAAATCAACACATCTTTCTCACATAGTTCCTATGGCAGCTATAATATATAGAGGTCCGATTTTGATAATACTTTTAGGATAGGTTAAAATAGTCATGAAAAAGTGTTTTCTAAAGACTGAACTAGTTATCTTTAACAAGAAAGGAAGGCTAGCTGCGGTGCCCAAAGCTTAGAATACCCTTGCAGACCAGTATCCTTCAAACCGTTCGATCGTTTGTATAGTAGCTATAGGATATAGTGATCCCATTTTTGGGTTTTTAATTTTATAAAACGGCATTATTGTCTTTAAAAACTTACCAGAGTTATGCATCATGACCCATTTTCTCACATCGTTTATATGGCAGCTATAGGATACAGTTATCCGATTTTGATGATACTTGCTGGATAGATTAACATAGTTATTAAATAGTGCCGCTCTATAAGTGCGAACTTATGACACTTTTTCCCAATCGTTTCTATGGCAGCTATGTGATGAAGTGTTCCGATTCCGGCCGATCCGACTTATATACTACCTGCAACAGATTGAAGGGTTGGTGCAAAGTTTAAGACCGATTGCTTTAAAACTGAGAGACTAGTTTAGCTAGATCGACTCGGCTGTTGATGCTGATCAAGAAAATATATACTTTATAGGGTCAGCGACGTCTCCTTCACTGCGTTACAAGCTTCTGGTCAAATTTAGAATACCCTCTGTAAAGGTATAATAATTCAGCCAGGCTCCCATTGTACCTATGGAAGCAATTGGATATAGTTGTCCTTGTTTGTGTTTCTTTCAGGATCGGTCATGTTTGTAATTAAAAAGAAATTTAAAAAAATTTAATTTAAAATTTATGTTACTATATTTTGTTAGTTTTTCCCAATCAATCCAACTTACCTATATATTAGGTTTAACTGACAAAAGGGTCGGTGCAAAGTAACAACCAAAAGACGGACCAACGAGCATGGCTAGCTCGACGCGGCTGGTGACGCTAAACAGGAATATATAGCTATACTTTATAGGGTCGGAGATGCTTCCTTAAATTCCGGTAAAAATCAACCTGCAATTTCGGTATAAATTATTACGATTTACAACAACTTCAATTTATATTAAGCATTGATATGGATTTTAGCATCTTCAATTAAATTGACAACCATTCATAAAATGTAATGATGTTAATGTAAAGCGTAAATGCATTGAATCAGCTACTGCAAAATGTGGATAGTAATTAAATAAAAGACTCGGCACAAATTTTTATTTTTTTTTTAGAAATAGCCACTTGGCAAGGCATTTCCCAGTGAAATGTTACTATGGAGGCCGGAAAACTTATGTTATTAATTTTAAGTTTGTTTCTGTAACGTTATGTTTTTTAATACCCTTGCAGAGGGTATTATAGTATTGACTAGAAGTTCGTAACGCAGTGAAGGAGACATCATATAAGTCCGAACGGCTTGAATCGAAACACTGCATCACATAGCTGCCATAGGAACAATTTAACATTTGTAAAGAAAATTAATTGATTGTTTTTTAATCACACATTAATAACTATATCCTGAAAGTCTTATCAAAATAGGACCACTATTTCCTTTAGCTGTCTTAGAAACGATTGGAGAAAATGCGTCGTTGATCATAACTCTGGTGCTTATTAGTATAATAAATTAATTTGTGGTCAATATACTTTTCATAGACTTTAAAGCCAATTTAGAAAATTTAAAACCAATAATTAACAACGGATAACCAATTCTATAGCTGCCATACAAACTATCGAACGGCTTGAAGGTATCTCGTCTGTAAGGGTATGCTAAGCTTCGGGCACCGCAGCTAGCCTTCCTTTCTAGTTTTTTTTTTATCCTGTTGCATTCCGATTTTCCGAATTGGTTGCATTCCATATGCAACAATCCATTCCGGATGCAAATGTAAATGCTTGCGGCTATTCCCGATACTACTATCCCTTCCTGACTACTCCCACAACGGGTGCCATCACATATACACACATCTGTATAAAGCTACCGCTAAATGCCCCGCAGTCCAGAGAACATTGTTTTTCCATTTGTGTGTGTCGCGTTTTAATTGCAAAGTGAACACAGAAAAGTAAAACGGCTAAGGCAGCTAAAGCAAAACCAAAATGTGGCAGATAGTTGGCCTCAACTCGGCCAAATTGCTACCAAAAGCTCAGCCAAACCAAATTTCAGTCCGTATCTATTAAAAAAAAACAACAACAAAATATGGTAAAAGGTGGAAAAATTAAAAAAAATCCAATTTAAACAAGTGGACGTAAAGTGGACTTCTTACTATGTTTACCTATCGATAAGTTTTCTCTAAAAATACTTCTTAAATTATACAACACTGCCAAGCGCCGTTAATCAAAGTTGGCGTCGCCAAAACATTTCCAGAACTTTAAATACAGAAATGTTCACTCTTCACAATTGAAAGGAATTTTGGAATTACCAGTCTCCAATTTTTCCTTGTTATTTGAATACAAATAACCTTTTTTGTGTGTTAAAAATTTCCATCAAAAGCGAAGCAAGTAAACGGAAATGGATGAGTTCAAAATATCTGGTAATTACACAAATTGGTTGGAATTTTCGAGCAGATTATTTAAATTTATATTATTTTCAAAGAGAACCAGAAAAGAGTGCTATCCTGTCGCCAAGACATTGCTGCCCGCCTGAGTTCTCGCTACGCGAACCTTAACGCTCCATCTTCGCGCGATGTCACCGTGATTCAATCAGACTCAATGGATTTTATGAATCGAAACTTCGCGGACTGCGGGATGATGGACCAGGATATAAACAATAACGTGGTGACCGAGGTGCAGCAGGATCCGCAACCCGATCGACCGCCTAAGATTAAGTATGATCTACCTAAGGACCACACCAAGCACCAAGCTATGCATTTGCAGTCGCCTTCCGACCGCCTACGAGTGTCACCGCTGCCATCAGCACTTCTTTGGACGCGTATCCGAGAAACACCAATCGGTATGTGTATGATATAAACTTCTATATTTAAACTTTTGTTTGGGCTTATATGTATTCATGTACATAAATATGTATGTACATTTAAGAAAATGTATTGATTCTTAATAAATCAATATTTATTGACTATTTTAACCTATCCTATCTCATTAAAATCGGACCACTATATCAAATATCTACCATAGGGACGATGAGATAAAATGGGCCTTTAAGCATAACTCTGGTTTTTTTCAAGACAATTAATTCATAATTGGAAAATATAGTTTTCATAGACATTAAAGCCGATTTAAAAAATTAAAAACAAAATTCGGATCACAATATCCTATAGCTGCCATGCAAACGATCGAGCGGTTTGAAGGTAACTGGTCGTCAAGGGTGGTCTAAGCTTCGAACCCCGATGCAAGCCCTGTTGTACTTAAAATTTAAGTTTTAGTTTTTGTTGGAATTTTTGTCCAGAAGTTTCAAAGATAAAACAAGTAGGAAAGTTACAGTCGACTGTTAAAGACCCTGTACCAATTTGGTTATAAGTAAAATAAATCAAAACGAAAAATTATATACTGAGTCTGGTCTGGAGTTCAAACCTGTGACTTCCATGATATCAGCCAAACGTCCTAACCATTGGATTTTTCAGGATCGGTAGAATCTATGCTCCGATTGCACATAAATTTAAAAAAAAAATGTAGCTTGAAAATTGTGCAGTGCAGTGCGAAAATTAAATGTACAAATTGCGGGGGCGGTGGGCGTGGCACCGAAAAACAAAAATTGACTTCAGCTGCGTCAGTATTAGGAGAATTTGCACAGGTAATATGGTACTTCTAGCTCTTACAGTTGCCAAGATCCATTCGTTCATCCAGATGGACGGTCGGACGGACAGACGGACATGGCTATATTGACTCAGCTCGTCATGATGATCAAGAATATATATACTTTGTAAGGCCTGCCACGCCTCCTTCTGCCTGTTACATACATTGGCACAAACTTAATATATCCTTTACCCTTTGGGTACAGGGTCTAAAAAGGATGCTATGAGCTTGGTTAAAATTAGCAGATTTAAATGCAACTAAATCGGACTTTCGCTTATTAACTAGACCAACCAAAAAATGAAGTCTTGGTTATTAAGCCAATTGATGTTTGATTTTTTTTAAATCCTATTCAATACGATTAAAGTTCTATTTTAAATTTATTTTTTGATAAAACATATGTAAAATGTTGATTTGTGTAGTTTTGTTTTTAAATAATTCAATCATTGGCTCATTTATGCAAGATGGATATTTCTTTATGTATAAAGCTAGGATAAAAATACTTATAACAAGAAAGGAAGGCTAGCTTCGGGGCTCGAAGGTTAGAATACCATTGCGGACTAGTTGGCTTCAAACCCTTCGATCGTTTGTATGGCAGCTATAGGATATAGTTGACTGATTTTTCGTTTTTAATTTTCTAATTGGCTTTTATGTATATGAATAATGAATAAAATATAATAATAAACACCAGTTATTGTCAATGCCCCATTTTCTCTCATCGTTCCTATGACAGCTATAGGATAGTGGTTCGATTTTAATAATATTTTTTGGGTAGGTTAACATAGTTACTTAAAAGTGATTCGTCTCCTTCATTGCGTTGTAAACTTCTGGTCAAAATTATAATACCCTCTGCAAGGGTATAAAAATGTGATTAAAAATCAGAAGCCGAAAGCACGCACATCCAGACGCAGCGAAAGTCTAGAAACGGCTGGTGGAAAGGGGTAGACAGGGAATGGATATAAATGAAAAGATAGACCCACTTTAGGAATGATTTTTTTGCGACGCCTTATACTTTTGGACCTTTTTCTTTCCTCACTGAGATTTGTACCGTTGCGGAGATTTGCTATTGCGATTGATTGGACACAGGATATGTCTTCACTTAAAACATTCTACAAACTCATGTGCTTTAAATTTAAAAAATTCTGAATGCAATTTTCCGTTTAAACTAATTAATAGTTTTTAGGTAATAAGTTTTTAATGGAAAAATATAAAGTAAAAGATTTCCCTGTCAAGTTAACCTTATATAGTTAATCAAAATTTTAGTGATGTAAATATATATGAAACATTTTAAATTAAATATTCAACACGGCTCACATCTGCAAGGTAGTTAGATAATGTAAATTACTAACACTTTAAATATTTAATATTTATCAGCACATTATTTAAATATATCAATTAGCATCTCATGGTAAAGGTTTAACAGGTTTGACAAAAAATATTGAAAACCAATAGCCTTAGATTCTGTGAATATAAAAATAGCAATTAGTTTGAATAGGGTATTCCGCACTCGGTCCTTAAAACTTGCCTATGAACGTCGCCTTTAGAAGTGTGCAGAATGGCAGAAGCGGGGAACCGACGTGGAGACGTAGCAGGCGCTAATTCCAGGCAGACACCCAAAGGAGTAGTTAGCTTCAGATAAACGGCGTTTAGAAGGATACACCAAGCAGACCCTCTATGAGCGTGGTCATTGTATTGGTCGAAGCTCGGCGGATGGCATTGTGTTGGCCAATTCTCACCGCGATGAGCGCCAATGACCGCAGATGGCTGGCATTTTATGCGCTGGCCTTGGCCCAAAAATGGCCATAAATCAGCGCCTTTCAGCCCGCAAATTGTAAGCCTAATCTGCATCGCCTCAGCCTCGTCCAAACCAGCCCACCACCCGCTGAGGGCAGCCTAGACGACGTGTTGAGAATATGAAATCTTAGGCAAACAAAAGTTCATAAGTCCCCAGTCACCCAACTATCCTCCCAATTAGGAGTTGCGTGTTGTTATTTCAATTTGCTTAAATCAATATTTTGTCTAGTTTTTCGGTTCAACTGCGAAACGCCCGCCCTCGGAGCCAAAGTGTAACTGAAAATTGCCAATAAAATAAGCTAACTGCAGTTTCGTGACACTCATGTTGAGTGCCAGTCAGTAGGTTAGTCAATGAGTGAGACCAGAGGTTGGGGACTAAAAAATAAAAATGAATTTGCGTCTTAGATGTGTCTTCCTATTAAAGGGACAACGATTAAAGTGATTACTCACTAGAAGAATTTAGACTGCTAATTTATGTAACACAAAGTTACTAGAAGTATGGTCAGAATGGCGAATTGATTAAGCCATATCTGTCTTTTTGGCTGTATGTATGAAAAAAGATATCCCAGAAATGGAAAGTCACCAATCTTTTTGAGGTGGGCTACTTCTGCCACGCCCCTTCCGCCTCTGCAATGCTGCTCATGATGCCACCAACATCCCGCCGAACCGATTGAGAGGCGCATCCGCATCACGTACGGCTCGAGCGCCAAGATAGGTCATACAATTTTTTTGGGCGAGATAGGTAAGAATCATAGAGGGTTGCTGAAGAATGTTAGTAGAAGTTCAAGTTTTTCAAGAAGTCTAAGCTAGCTCCGAAGATTTCATGCTGGACATAGTTTGAATAACTACGGCTTAAAATTAAGGCAGTATAGTTTCAAGTAAAGTTTCAAGGCACAGTAAAGTATATATGTTCTAACAAGACAGAACTGGCTTTAAGATGGAAAGTATCACAAGCAATACTCTGTACTCCTACTCCAGACACAAGGTGTATAAAGTTTTTGTAACATAGGGGTCATTGAATTCGTTTGACCACTTTTGTGTTCACACCAGCACATCCAGTAGGTATCATCAAAACTCCTTATGTTGTTTTGAGATCTTCTGTCCAGAGAACAAGTTGCCAAAGCAGGATTAACAAGGTCTTCACTTTGCACTTACAGCAACTTAGTTATTGTAAGCTTACACCCGCCAACATTATTATGCGAGAATTAGTTCAATCGGTGGAAGGTCATAATTAAAAAATGTAAAAAACAAAGGTGTCAATGTGACAACCCGCGTGGACGTCCAAGGTTGCACAGAGTATGCCAAAAAGTGAGTTTTTAAAAACTAATTCCTAATAAAATGTAAATTGTAAAGAGATAAATTAATATTAAAATCAATGTAAATTTTAAAGATTTAATTGAACGCCTCTTTTGCCATTTACTTACATAGGATATAACTAAGCACGCATACTGATATACCCTCCGGTCCGTCCGGAGCTTTTCTTTAAGAGTAATGCATTGTTAGAAAATAAAAAAACTAAGTATAAATGTTTGGAACCGGTGTTGTTTTCAAAATGTGTGAAAAAATCGAAAAAAAAATTTGTGAAATATCGAATTTGTGACTTTCTCTTCGTTCATTAACTGTATTAATCTATCCTATTAATATATCAATTATTATTCCCTTCCCTGGTGTTGTAACGCAGTGAAGAAGAAATCGCTGACTTTGAAGTATATATATTCTTGATCATCATTACCATCCAAGTCCGTCTAGTCATGTTCGTCTGTCTGTCCGTCTCAACGCTTAGTTTTGACGCCATTAGTCTGAATCGTTGCAAGTACAATCGAAATACTACATCGCATAGCTGTCTTGGATCGATTGGAAAAGAGTGTCATAAATTCGCAATTTTTTAACATTTTTTAAATAGAAATAAACAGAATCAATCTGTAGAAATCACAGTACAATGATTATTTTAGCTGATCCTAAAAGTCATTCGTTATCTCAAAAGTGGAATGGTAATGTTGTTAGCGGAAAATGTCTATACAAAAAGCTGCCCGGTTCTAAGGCAGTATTCGACCTAAGGAATTTCACACATGGCTATCAAATATGGTTGAGCTTTGGGTACTGAAATATTTGTTATTATATCATTGGACAAATAGTTCCGGGTAAATTAAGCAACAACTATTAACTAATCCCCGTCGGCCAGTAAAGAAGAGACTAACAAATGGTGAATGTAAAAAATGCAAAAAAAAACTACCGTGTCTAGGGATATAACCAGGGACCTCCAGTTTACGAACAATGACATTTCAATGCGAATAGCATTGCAGCTCGTCACAAATAATATTACAAAAAATTGTAAGCGGAGTTTATTTGAGCAAATAACAAGAGAGCTTGTTGTTAGCGGCTTTAAACTTTGCGTGTTTTTTGTACGTTTTCTAATTAACCAAACTCGATGAAATTTTCAGGATCGGTAGAAATTCATGTTCCAATTGCATGTAGAAAGCACAAAGATTATAGCTTGAAAAATGTGCAGTGCTGTACAAACATACAATTACGAAATGAGGTGGCGGTGGGCGTGGCACAGACAAAAAAATAAACTTCATCTGCGTCAGTATTAGGAAAATCTGCATCTCTACGGTTTCTGAGATCCGTTCTTTGTGGGGTCTGGCACGCCTCCATCTGGCTGTTACATATATTTGCCCTTTGGGTAAAGGGTCTAAAAGTATTACTTAAAAAACTATTTAAATGCAAAAAAAATACATATACCCGAAATCTGGAAATTTGTACACACCCCATGATGCCTAAAAACAGTGTACCTACCTGTGAAAACTAAGGACAAACGGAGTATATTATTTTTGGCAGGCTCATTGATCGAAATCGGCTTGGGAAAGTAATTCCCATAAGCGTCTAGATTTCTTTTGTTTTTAGCTGGTGTTTCTTGACTATTTTGTGCTCTGGCCAGAAACTGGCAGCTCAAATAGTGTCGAAAAACGGGGTAGTAGAATGTAGTAGAATGCTAATGCTTTGAATTGGCCTCGGATAAGAGCAGCGACGTCAGTGACATCAAAGAGAGGGCAGGAGCAAGCCTAGAAAATTGTTTTTCTTTAGCGAAATCATATCGGCATAGGTTCCGTAGGTGGCGAGCCTTTGGATTCAATTAGGGCCGGTGATCCAGAACGTTTTTCAACGGAGTTGAAGTAATCTCGTTAGGTAATGGAACATTCGGTATCCAAAATTTGTCGTTACTTCTGGGTAGCACATGGTATCAATGATTTTTGTGAATCCAATTACCATTTACCGGTTGCCATCTTAACGATTTTATCTCGTTTTAATCTCGTGACATGTAGTGCAAGCCTTTCCTAAGGGCCATAGCGGAATAAGATTATTACGGAGCCAACAATGAATGCTGCCTGATTAGCCATAAAGGATTTTCGCCAGGTTGTTAAGAAGCAAATAATCTTACCTGAAATTTTGTTCGATCATGGACCACTGTACCGAAGAGAGGAGTAAGCTTACGAACAGAGAGAGGTGGGGAGAGAAAGAAGTTTGGTCACGGGAAAAATGTGGTTGCGTTCGTGTGCATGCCCAACAGCAATAATTTTAATTGGATTCAAAAACACTGTGTTTATCACTAGAACAGCAAAAAGAAATGCAGCAAATAAATTAAAGAACAATAAAAGAAATAAAAACAAATAAGAACGTTACAGTCGAGTTTTCCGACTGTTACAGACCCTGTACAAATTTGGTTTTAGGCAAAATAAAAAAAAAACAAGAAAGGAAGGCTAGCTTCGGTACCCGAAGCTTAGAATACCCTTGAAGACCAGTTGCCTTAAAACTGTTTGATCGTTTGTATGGCAGCTATAGGATATAGTGGCCCGATTTTGATGAAACTTCCAGGATATGTTAAAATAATCATTTAAAATAGCTTTCTAAGAAATAAATTTATTAACTTTAAAAATGGCGAATTTATGACACTTTTTCCCAATCGTTCCTATGGCAGCTATGTGATGTAGTATTCCGATTCCGCCCGTTCCGACTTATATACTAACTGCAACAGATTGAAGGGTTGGTGCAAAGTTTCAGTCCGATAGCTTTAAAACTGAGGGACTAGTTTACATAGCAACCGACAGTCGGACAGACGGACAGACGGACATGGCTATATCGACTCGGCTGGTGATGCTGATCAAGAATATATATACTTTATAGGGTCGGAGACGTCTCCTTCACTGCGTTACAAACTTCTGGTCAAAATTATAATACCCTCTGCAAGGGTATAACAAAAAATGTATATTCACACCGAGTCCGGTCTGAGATTCGAACCAAAGATCTTCGCGTTTTAAGTCGAACGTCGTAACCATTCGACAAACCCAAACTTTATAAATCAGCAGCTAATACAGTAAAGATATATTGAAGGCACACATTCATACATATGTATATGAAGGTAGTGGCAGCGCAGCTGCAGCGAGACTTCCGAGAAAAATCAACCACCGAACGCAAGCAATTTACCGTTTGTTTGCGCAAATAAACAGATTACTTGTGTTTAGCGCCTGTAAACTTTAGGTATTTTTTGTGCGCTTTCTAATTAACCAATCTTGATGAAATTTTCAGGATCGGTAGAAATCTATGTTCCAATTGCATGTGTATTTTTAAACAAATTTTAGTTTGAAAATTGTGCAGTGCAGGGCAGTGCAAAAATTCAAATACAAATTGCGGGGGCGGTGGGCGTGGCGCCGACTTAAAAAAATAAACTCTAATTGACTCAGTATAGGAGAATCTACACTGGTAATAAGGTTCCTCTAGCTCTTACAGTTGCTGAGATCCGTGTGTTCATCCGGACGGACGGACGGACAGACGGACATGGCTATATCGACTCAGCTCGACATGCTGATCAAGAATATATATACTTTGTGGGGTCTGCCACGCCTCCTTCTGCCTGTAACATACATTTGCACAAACTTAATATACCCTTTACCCTTTGGGTACAGGGTCTAAAAACAAGAAAGGAAGGCTAGCTTTGGTACCCGAAGCCTAGAATACCCTTGCAGACCAGTTGCCTTTAAACTGTTCGATCGATTGTATAGCAGCTATAGGATATAGAGATCCGATCTTTGGTTTTTAAATTTCTAAAAAGGCTTTAATGTCTATGAAAACTGTTTTTATCAAGAATGAAATAATTTTCTTAAAAAACATGCTCAATGACCCATTTTCTCCTATCGTTCCTATGGCACCTATAGGATATAGTGGTTCGATTTTGATGAAACTTTCAGGATATATTAAAATTGCTATTAAAAGAGTGTACCAAGAAATAAATAAAATTAAAGGGTTGGTGCAAAGTTTCAGCCCGATAGCTTTAAAACTGAGGGACTAGTTTAGCTAGATCGACACGGCTGGTGATGCTGATCAAGAATATATATACTTTACAGGGTCGGCGACGTCTCCTTCACTGCGTTACAAACTTCTGGTCAAAATTATAATAGTAGCAGTAACTTTCCACAAGTCTTAATTTATTTTTTAGGTTGTATATAAATCTAATTGAATACTACAACACATAGCTGTCATAACAACGGTTGGGAAAAAGTTGCATAAATTAGCAATTTTTTAAGTGATTGGTTTTTATACCCTTGCAGAGGGTATTATAATTTGTCCAGAAGATTGTAACGCAGTGAAGAAGACATTTCCGACCCTATAAAGTATATATATTCTTGATCAGCATCACCAGCCGAGTCGATCTAGCCATGTCCGTCTGTCCGTCTGTCTGTCTGTCTGTCCGTCTGTCGGTTGCTATGTAAACTAGTCCCTCAGTTTTAAAGCTATCGGTCTGAAACTTTGCACGAACCCTTTAATCTGTTGCAGGTAGTATATAAGTCGGAACGGCCGGAATCGGAACACTACATCACATAGCTGCCATAGGAACGATTCGGAAAAAATTCCAAAAATTCCAACTGGTCTGCAAGGGTATTCTAAGCTTCGTGTACCGAAGCTAGCCTTCCTTTCTTGTTATAAATGTTTTTTTATAAGTTCATCATTCTATAATTTATATGTATTCATAACAGTTTGAAATGCAATAACAAGACGCCCTAAAACCGATTGCCAACTAGTCTTACTTACTTTTCTCGTCTTTGAAATCAATGGATGAGCGAAGTCCGCGTCCATCTCCTGTTTATTTTGCATTCCTTTAAATTGAAATTCCAATTTATCGGGAAACTTCCAACGACTAGGTCACCCCTCAACACCAACAACGAGGAAAAGGGATTCAAATTCCAATTTCGCCATGAATCTAGCACATGTGAAATTTCAAAATTGCCTTTATAACATTGATTGAATTCACGACGAACTTGAAGCGGAGACATTGTCAAAGCCCGTGATTGATGGCTTAGCCGACGAAAAAAAGACCTTCACGCTCCATGCTTATCAACATGCGGTTCGAGGAAGGTGTTTACCTGACTCCCTGATTGATGGCCAGTGGTCAGATTCACACTTCAAGATCAATAAACTGTCGAAACGACCACTTCGTTAGCCCGTCCTTCTTTCTGTCAGCCACGTCGCAAAACCTGTCGGATGTTTAAATTCGGGTTCACTGAACTGGCAGAAAAGTCTGGAAGACGACGCTCTCTTTCTCTGCTAATTGACGAGAAAGGTACGGGTATGCTATACTCGTCATGTGTAACACGTTAGAAAATTCTCCGGTTATTTTTTGTTTAAAGCCTATAATTTGTATCAATGAATGTCCATTAAATGCTGGATATTACGGCTAGGCAACATTTTGCATTTACCAAAGCGCGTTCTGTGAAGTTTTGTAACTCAGAAGGAAACATATCGGACAACATATATGTATGTATATATTTTATTAGCATCACCAGTTGAGTGGCCATCCGATATAGCCATGTATATTTTTTCATACATGCTGCTGATGCTGGTAAAAATATGTATACTTTATTGGATCAAACATAATCTCTTTCACTGACGCAGTCTGCTTTTCGGTTATAAGGCAAACCATCGGGTTATAACTTTGCACCGACACTTTTTTTTTTTTAAGTACTCCGCACACTTCAATACCTAAGAAAAGTGTAACAACTGGTTTTTTTATTCCCTGCATCCAAAGGGTAAAGGATATAAAGTTTGTGCAAATGTATGTAACAGGCAAAAGGGGACGTGGCAGACCGCATCATAAGCGCGTCGAGTTGGGGCGATATGGCCATGGCCGTCTGAACAAACAGTTCTCAGAAATTGTAAGAGAAGGCGCAGATGAAGCCACGCCCACCGTGGTTCCTAGCCTTGGGGGCCCTGGCACGATCTTGACTCGGTCGTTATTTTTAGCTATTACTTGATATAATTTTTTTTATTCTTGATATATATTTCGAGCGGCGCTTAAACAAAAATTTGTGCAAGGTCGGAAAACACGAAAGTAATGTTCCTACTTACCCTTGCAGGCTAGTTGCTTTCAAACCGTTCAATCGTTTGTATGGCAGCTATAGGATATAGTTATCAGATTTTTGGGTTTTTAAATTTCTAATAAGGCTTTAGTGTCTATGAAAACTGTTTTTCTCAAGAATGAATTAATTGTCTAGAAAAACACCAGAGTTATGCTCAATGACCCATTTTCTCCCATCGCTCCTATGGCAGCTATAGGATTTAGTAGTCCGATTTTAATGAAACTTTCATGATATGTTAAAATTGCTATTAAATAGAGTTTTCCAAGAAATAAATAAATTATCTTTAAAAATGGCGAAATTTTGTCACTTTTTCCCAATCGTTCCTATGGCAGCTATGTGATGTAGTGTTCCTATTCCAGCCGTTCCGACTTATATACTACCTGTAACAGATTGAAGGGTCGGTGCAAAGTTTCAGCCCGATAGCTTTAAAACTGAGGGACTAGTTTACATAACAACCGACAGACAGACAGACGAACAGACGGACATGGTTAGATCGACTCGGCTGGTGATGCTGATCAATAATATATATACTTTATAGGGTCGGAAATGTCTCCTTCACTGCGTTACAAACTTCTGGTCAAAATTATAATACCCTCTGCAAGGGTATAAATATAACAATATATATCCCATAGATACCATTGGAATAACGATAAAAAACAATATAATACAATAATATTTCTGGTGTGTTGCAACTTGTTGTAATTGTTTGCAAAAATAATTAGAACTTTAAACTCCAATTGTAATTAATATGTTCATACTGCAAATATTTTATCCTATTGCCATTTTAAATGATTTGTTTGTTTTTACCACATATTTGTCAATAATTAATTGAATAAAAGAAATAACCAATTACATTTGTGTATCTTAAATTAAACAATAAATTTGGTTCAATGATTCGGTATTTTCAAATAAGCCTTTAATGTTATTTTTGTTACTTTCGTTATCCAATTCACATTTCCATTTCCATATTCCTTTTCCCAGTCCAATTGTCGGGCACAGTGGAATTACATGACATCCATTCCATAAAATATTCGGCAATTACCATTTAAGGAAATTGCTCTCGCATTCACATTAATTGTAGCATCTCATCTTATGCAAATCAAACAAGAAACAGTTCTGTAGCCGAGCTTGCAAGACTGTAATATACCCTGCACCATTACAAGTTTTGAATAGAATTATTTGAGAAAAAAAAGAAAGCACTTTAGCACAGAATGCATAGACAGACGGACGGGCAGGCATGGCTAGAGCGATTTGTCCAGTCACCCTGGCCATACTTAAGGTTACTTTGTGAGGACTCTGTCGTATTACATTCAATTTCACTTCTCTAATATACCCTAGTTCCATAGGTACAGAGTATAAAAATTCCCAAAAATTATTTGAGTGGAAAAGAAATTGAGCTGTATTCAAACAGAAGATACCTCTGACATTTCCATTCTCCTCGGCATGGCGCGTGTTGAAAAATTAACGGAGAGGCGAAGACAAATTTTTGCTTTTATTGCAAATATTAAAATGTTTACACTTGAATGGGTGGAGGCAAACAGAGAAGAAGCAGCAATAACAGCAACATTAACTCGATTATGATAACAAGGATAGCTTGCTGGCAGGGAACTCAAATTTTGGATCTCGGACTCGGGTCCTTTTTTGCTAGAATCTCGATGCCCAAAACCCAATTGTCGGGCATCGAAGTTCGTGGCACGTGCAACGGATGTGCCCACTTATATGAAGAAGGCATTCCTTTCCAGGGAAAAGTTTTCAATTCCCCTTTTATTTTCTTTCGTGGGCTTATTTTTCTATATTCATGACGCAAGAGAGGCACACATTTAGCTTAAATTTTTTTGAGGCAAAATTAAATATCTCACGCCAGTCAATTCTGTGAAGGGCAGCAAAAAACGCGCACTTGTGGAAAAAGTTTAAATTCTTAGATAACTGAGATACCGGTAACAGCGTGCATTTTGTTTCAGGGGAGATAATTAATTTTGATTCAATTGAGAAAAATGTTTTAATGGTATTTTATTTTGTTGTATTGTTATATTAAGCATATTACAAAATATAATACATTTTAACGATTTATGGTCATTCCAATTTATTTAGAAAAAAAGTAAGAACGTTACAGTCGAGTTTCCCGACTGTTAAAGACTTTGTACCAATTTGGTTATAAGCAAAATAAATCAAAACGAAAAAAAAAAAATAATACCGAGTCTGGTCTGGGGTTCGAACCTGAGACCTCCATGTTATCAGCCAAACGTCCTAACCATAGGACCACCATATACTTTTCAAAGCGAGTGGCTAATACGTGCACAGTATAAATATATTGAAAGCGCACATTCATGCATATGTACCTCAACCTCAACCCCCGACCCTCAACCACAAATCTCCGACCGAAAGCGATTTACCGTTTATTTGATCAAATAAACAGATAGATTGTTGTTAGCGGCTGTAAACTTTGCCTATTTTTTGTGCGCTTTCTATTGAACCAAACTTGATGAAATTTGCTGGATTGGTAGAAATGTATACTCCAATTGCGTAAAAAAAATGTTCGAAATCTCTAGCTTGAAAATTGTGCAGTGCAGTGCAGTGCAAACATTAAAATACAAATTGCGAAAGCGGTGCGCGTGGCTCCGACAAAAAAAAATGTACCTTAGCTGCGTCAGTATTAGAAGAATCTACACTGGTAATATGGTTACCCCAGCTCTTACAGTTGTTGAGATCTGTTCGTTCATCCGGACGGGCGGACATACTGACATGGCTATATCGACTCCGCTCATCAAGAATATATATACTTTGAGGGGTCTGCCACGCCTCATTCTGCCTGTTACATATATTTGCACAAGCTGGATATACCCTCTACTTTTTGGGTACAGGGTCTAAATATAAAATGAATACAATATAAATGTATACAAATTACATTTATTTCGAAAAATTTGAAAGCCCAAACGATTGCAATTTTTTTGTTAAAGGGAAAAAAAAAGAAAATGAAAACGCTCTTAAATCGAGCACTGTATTGTATTGATTTCTTGCCTTTCATTGTACATTGTATTCAAGTCTTAAAAAACAATATTTATGGATGTTTAAGTTTAAGGCCCAAAGCTTTGACTACCCTTGCAATTCAGTTGCCTCAACAGTTGAATGGTGATTTTTAAAGAATTAATCTATTATCGTGAAAAAATCAAAACTACTGTGTCCGATTCCGCCTGTCCGCCTTATAAAATTCAAAATACAACGGATTCCAGCAGTACGGTTACTACATATGTATGTCTTATCTGATGGTGATTTAATTTTCTCAAATCATTATTCCTGTTGGACCTTACACATTCGTGGTAACTGAAATTCATTGAAAAAGTATTACTGAATACAATATTAATGGACGTGTCCTTAGGAAATAAAAAAAAAGTTTCTACAGTGTTCTGATCCGTAACCACTTGAGCTGTTTGCTTGTGCGGTTTTCTTCAGCCTTTGTGGATTCTCCAGGCGCCGTAGCCGCCCCACGTCTCATTCTCGTCCTACATTCCCTTTCTCTATCGCCGGTACGGTTCAATGAGCCCGAGGCGGTCAGGCGAACGATTCGGTGAAGACATTCATTAAAAGGAGGCGGCCAAGAAATTTGGTTTGTTTCTCAGCGAGGGCGTGGTCGCATTCAAATTCTGACATGTGAAAGGCCAAGGATTCGGATTTGGGTATTGGGTTCATGCAGGGGACATGGAACCCAAAGCGCGTGTTTTCTGACCGCCTCAATAGCATCGAAATGAATTGAAAATTAAATGACACTTGATTGGAAGATGGGAAGATTCCTGGCATAATATATAAGAAGATAATCTTTTAAAGCTCCGTTTTTTTTTTTTAAATAGTTATTATGCTAATAATATTCAGATACAAATAAATCAATTCAGTGAATTCGAAATGAATCGATTAGCCAAAATATATTGTCAAACTAGTATATTTCATAGGATCGGGGTAGCAGATAACTAAATCAAATCCCTCTGGCGCTAAGCTTGGTTAAAATAAATTTTAAAACAGAAAGGAAGGCCATCCTCGGGTCCGAAGCTTAATACCCTGCAGACCAACCAGTTCATTGACAGTTTTTGGATATAGTTTTCAGATTTTGTTTCTAATTTTATAAAATGTCTTTAATGGCTAGGAAAAGTATATTCTCCAAGAACTGAATAATATTATAGATAAATACCAGAGTAATGGTGAATGACCCATTTTCTCCCCCTTGACGAGATTTCCAGGATAGGATAAAATAGTCATAAATTAGCGATGTATTAAGAATCAATCATTTAATTTAAACATTTTAAAATTTATGACACATTTTTTCAACCGATCCTATCACAGCTATCCGATGTGGTGATCCGATTCCGTCCGTTCCGACTTACCTGCAACAGAAAGAAGGGTTGGTGCAAAGTTACAGCCCGATAGCTGTAAAACTGAGAGAATAGTTCACATAGCATCCGACAGGCAGACAGACAGACTATATGGCTATATGGCTCTGCTGGTGATACTAATCAAGAATATATATACTTTATATATATATACTTTATAGGGTCGGAGATGTCTCCTTCACTGCGTTACAAAAATTAAATTAAAATAAAAAAACCCTCTGCAAGGGTATACAAAATCAAAGGAACCCGCACCAAATCAGTTGTGTGGCAATCAGTGAACTCCGACTATCTGCCCTGAAGTGAAGAGCATCATTCAAGTCCATTGATTCCCATCGCATGAACGGCTCCTTTTCCATCGCTCTTTGGGTCTTTGGTGGGCTTTTTCATCATTTCCCCTGTAATTGCCTAATGTCCATCAATATAAGCCCTTTGTTGGCAGGGCAACAAAAAAGAGAGCCAAATAACTACAAACGAAAACAGACAAAATCGAGTGTCACTCAGACTGAAATAACATTTGATTGGATCTTACCGAGGTCTTTAAGAAATCACAACGTGATACATAAAATATGAATCATAATTTTTTGGAAATTAATAAACCAAATTGCGGCTCTCAGAATTTAATTTAATCTTAACTTGGGCCATGGAGAATTTGCATAGCTCTTTTAAAAATAAACCCACGTGACTCCTTTGAAAAAGTTTTACCCGTGAAGTCAGTCAGTTGAGGTATCCTTCCTGTACGTTTCGCCCACCCCACCTGTGGTGGCTGCCATGACAGCTTCCTCTCATATCCTCACATATATGGGCCCATCTTTTCCGCTTTTTCCCTTTTCCACTTGTCCAACCTAAGCCATGTCCCTTGGAAAAGACGTGCTAGCGTTCACATAACAAAAGAAAAGCGGCTTATGTATAAAGTTCTAGCCTTGGTAGCGGGATATTGCTTTTTTCTTGTGTGTGTCCCAATGTGAAAATGTTCCACAATTCACTCCCAACAGTATTCGCTCGAGAAGCTGGTGGCGAAAAATCTTCAAAGTAATTCTACTCCTTTCCAATTTCCTGCGTCGGACTGTCATATACTTTTCGTATTTATTTGTTTATGAATTTACATTTAAATTCGCACAATTATAACCAAACCCCTTTCACTGTTATGCAAATTACGAAAACAACATTTTTCTAGCGAATTTTTTGTGCACATTGCACAATTCCCTTAATTGGCTTTATATGTGCATTTCTTCAACTGTTTGCTGGCAGTATTTTTGCGGTTGCAGCAAACAGAAAAAACCTATATATTAAATCGATTTGAAATTGCTGATGTTATAACTATGCAGAGTACTGAAAACCAATTAAATACATTCAAATCCGAAATAGAAACAAAAAATATCGTAGTCGACAATTGATTTATTTATGGGCCTTGCAGTTACTTTTTTTATTAGCGGATGTTGAATTATGCGTAACCACAAAACGGTGACTTTTTTATGGCTACCAATAAGCTCAATGAACATCGAATTAGGGATTCTTTCGTAATTTAGTATGATAATAATATTTATCATTTCAGTTCATTTAATTTAATAAATTTTGGGAAAATTCATTAAACATTGTATTGGAACCACCATACATCCATAACAAAACAAAAATTAACATCTCTGATTTCGATTGCTGTAAAAAAATATTTATCAAGGTAATATGAATGCAAAGCATTTATTTAAGAAACCATAAATTAATAATAGAATTCACATCTAAATCGGAGTTTCAAAATAATAACAAATAAAATACTCTTGTCATAATATACATATGGTAGACGACCACAAAAAATGTAATTAAAAAAAAAGTTGTATAGAGGCAAATAGCCATTTCTGCACCTGAAGTATAATATATTTATACAAGTTTTAGAATAAACATTTTTCTATAATTAAAATCAACAGAGCATCAGGGAAACCGAGACAATGCTAAGTGTTTACTTTTAACTTCACTTCGCCATTGCCCACAAGGCCAAGCAAACCCGGTTGCACCCCTCTTCCAAATCGCCCCTGTCAGGTGCACAAGATAATTCTAGGGTATTGAGGGAGGAAGAAAGAGGGTCAGAGCCCGGGGCAAGGGAAACCGCACGCGGAAAAACAATCAAGTCTTTGGTGACCTGACCCACGCACACAAACCAACACACAATGCCACCCACACGCAACCACTCAGCACGTTGGAGCGAATTGTTTATCTGTAAATATAAACTGCACATGCCCGAGTACGAATAGCAGATACTGATGCAAGTGCTCATACAGATACAGATACAGATGCAAAGCCATTGCCGTGGAGATGCTGACTCAAATAAGTATATGCACTTAGCACAAATTGTTTCATATTATAAATATGTTTCTTATACACATTTTTCTCTTTGTCTATGTGTATATTTTTTGTGCGTTTTTGGTGCAAGAACCACATTTCAATCTTAAAGATTTTGATTCCAACCTAGCAGCAGCCGCTCCTTATAAATTTCCCATTTCAAAATGAATACATGTATGATCAATAGGTTTACTATTTTCGGAACTTTAATATAGTTCAATTAAAATACGAGTACCTAAAAATCAAAAACTGAAAATTAAAACTATACCCAAAACGTAGCTTCACAGAAAATCAAGAAATCGAATTATAAAATATAATCTAATTCTACATATGCACAATCACTTAATTTTTTTTCCTCCGTGTAATTGTGCGGATGCAGATACAATATGCGGAGAACAAATAAGGCTGCACTTATCCTCAAGGCTTACGCGGGCGCGTTTCCTTTTCGTTTAATTGCGCTTGCAACATGACGGGGCAACCCTGGCGGATGTTAACCCACCTTCGAGCACATATTGATATGTGTGTATGTTAAATTTTCAGTTTAATTTCGTTTTCATTTCCGTGCACGAGATGCAACGGGCAAGGGACGGGAAAAGGGCGAATATTGAAGAATCGGCAAACAGTTTGCCTGCAACACATGTTCACAAGCCGAGGGTTGAGTCCTGGCACACACACCCTTCCATCGGCACGTTGAGGGAATTCCACGGCAGCCAATCAATTCGACAGACAAGAAGATAAAGGCATCTTACGGATGCAAAGCTCACTTAAGATACCATTTAAAGGAATAATACTTGCAGCATAAATACCGAAATTGGGCTTTAGAATCAACTAGTTTGTTGCTAAAGCTGTGTTTCTAGTATTTTGCATTCTTATGGTGGCTAAAAGAAGGCAATAAAATATTTTATTTTGACAATCCACTTTTCCGAAAAATTCACTCAAGACCTGCTGGACAGGATCTTGCCATGAAAAATCTTTCTGTAATCACACCACATCCACTCCTCATTATGTATTCTATTCAATAAACAGCTGTATAGACATAGATAATAATTTTAAATGGATATCTAATTTGATTAAGCTGTATGTAAAGTAGGTAAATAAAAATGATTTGGGTACTAGTTTTAAATTTATCCTTTTATAATGGTAGTACAAACTGCACTTTTCTAAAAAGTTTTGTCTTACACCAGATTTTACTTAAATTATCTTTTTGAGAATATATTTTTTTATTTATATTTCTTGGCACATCAAAGTCAGAAGTCTCGCCATTTATTATTCGACGGAAATACTTCTGAACGCGTTTTTTTCGCGGTTTCACATATTTTTGTTAAATTGTTGCCAAAGGACCCTGTTGGCTTTTGCTTAAAGTGAAAAGAACCTTAATTCTTCCGCCGCATACCTGCCGACATTTTGCAGAAGCTACGATATTATTGCCGAAATTCGAACAGAACAAAGAAAAGGCTATAGGCATAATAATAACGTAATAGAAAATAAATAAATTATTATACATACATGTAAATTGATAGATTGTAATTCAGATTTTACAAACACATGTATGAATGTGTGTATATAGCTTTTAAATAGCTACTGTTAAATTTAGGTAAAATTTATTAATTAATGGTCAATTTAGATAAATAATTTTTTGATAATGTTTAAATAATTGGTTTGTAGAGAATAAGTTAGCTGGTAAAAAAAGTATGTACGTTATCGGTAAAAAAAAATAAATAATTAATTAATGATTCGAAAAATTCAAGTCGTCAGCTCTAAGCACATTATGCAAAGCAAGTATGAGAGAGATCTTGCATTTGTCAGTCTAGGCAGGCAATATGGCTGCTTATTTCCTGTGCACACAGCGGAAGTGATTTGAGCGCCTGCAGGACAAAAAGTGAAGGGTGGAGTGAAAGATATGGATTTGTTCATCAGCGGCAGATTTTCGAGATGATGACGACGTCGCTGCAATTGAGAAAATGGAATGGAATGCACTTGCGCTTCATAAATATTAAGAGAAAAGTTTTCGTGCACCTTTCAGGCGCAACGATGGTCAAGGGCGAATCTTTATCTATATCCTTTTCGGCGACCTTGAATGCCAAATTCGCGTTTAAGTGCTAAAGTAGCTCATTCCTGTGCCGGAAAATCAAATTAAACAAGTAAGAACATTACAGTCGAGTTTAATACGACTATTAAATACCCTGTACCAATTATGTTATAGCTAAATAAAAAAATGAAAAAAAAATGAAAAGCCATCCTAACTATTGCACCACCACATATATTTCTAATAAACTAGCTAATACAGTATAAACATTTTAAAGGGGCATATTGAAATGTATATTTAGGTAGTGCGTTCTTAGCGGCCATTCTCTGAAAAAGTCAACTTGAACCACCCCATTTTGAAAATAATTTAAAAAAAGTTAATAATGTGCATAGTTAACCAACAAAAAAAATATATATATTAAAAAATGTTAGCAAGGTGTCGCGGGGATACGAAAAGCTTTCTTTTGGGTACAGGGTCTAAAAAATGAGGAGTGTAACAGTCGGGCTGTTACATGTACGTTACATAGCATAACCAATACTGGTTGCTGCTCAAATTATTTAAAGGCTTAATCTTTAAACTTGATTTTCGTGACCACTATATGAGTCTACATGTATAATAAGAATGTTATAGCTCTTATAGTCTTTAAGATTTGCGGAATTTTAGATGGATGCATATTGCCGGAGCGTGACGTGCGTGGGAAAATTTAAAACAATCTTGATTGTTGATTCCATGAATCAAGATTGTAACCTTTAATGTTATAGAATATATAAAATATCTATAACATCTCACTTGCATACGTATCATTATTGCTTTGGAAATGTTTAATAAGTAATAAGTTTATTAAGTTTAATCAAGTTAACGAAATTCCACTTATTGCCTTAAGTCTGGCAAAAGCAAAGTTTAATATGGAAACTCACAACATGGGAATGCTAATTTACTATTTCTTTTTTGCAGACTTCATCATAAGTAAACCATTTTGCATAAGAGTAATGTTTGGAATGGCATTTTCCCAGCTCAAAGTGAAGGTTGATGACAAAGCTATCATATTCCCGACATTTACCTGCTGCTTGCCAATGCAAATGTTTGACAATTTGTCATTTGCATAATGCCATCCCCCTGGCTTCTGAGATTTCCGCGTCTGAATCTGAGTCTACCTAATTTGTCGGCTTTAGACAGAATGACTTACGGATTTCTTTTTGCACCACATTTTCCACTGAAAAGTTTTTTGACATAAAATGAAACTCCTCCCCGAAAAAATTAACGAGAGAGTGGTCCAAAACTTCGGCTACAAGTTGCAAAACTCGCGAGATAAACTCGTGTTCCACATGTGTAATGGTCTTGTCCAAACTCTGGTCCCCGGATTGGGTGAACTTCGCCACAGGCGGCCATTTACCGACAGATTGCCACCACCATGTTTGTTGCACGACGTCACTTGATCCTTGTTTGCAGTTTTCACTTCTTCATTTTTTCCAACGCTATTATTTCCTCTCAAACGATTCTTGCACACTTTTATTGCAAATTGAATTTGCTGTGTCACGTCGTTGGCTACTTTGTCAATATTTTTTTTATTTCTAAACCGCCGGCGCCGCCGCCTCATAAAAAGTATTCATGTACAAATGTATATGTTGGCTATGGCGCTGGCACACAATGCTCTGAAAGAACAACGTATGGTTGCCAAAATATACCTATACCTTCTAAATATATAAAATAACTTCCATTTCGTAATGTATTCTTTTTGAAATGCTAAAATTGATCAGAATTACGTATTTTAAATTGTTTATTATTAATCAAAAGTAAGTTAATATAAATGAAGACATTTTAAGAGATCTTTCAGAGAAAAGGGTTAATTTTTTATTTAAAGATTTTATTTAAAAGAATGTTCAGCTATTTTCACTATTTTAGGGAGGAAGCTTACATAACTGAGTATTTTCGTAGTCATAAAATGCAGCTGCAGCTTTTAGCAGTTCCCTTTTCTGGCTGTATTGCGACAAAAAACTTTCGGTGGCATTGTTATACGGGTGTTCCTGCCATTGGTCACTAGAGGACATTGCACTTTTGCCAGTTTAGAGCAGTGGTGACCCAGTGGGGCTTGCAAATATTCGACCGACGCCCCTGGGTCGCCGAAGCAACTCCACACAATTCAGCACATTAATCGCAATACGGACGCTTGGATGTGGGTTGGGGTATGTGTATCCATGACCAGGACACCATTTGTCAATGTCGTTCGCGCCCATGGCGTCCTGAGCTCACGCAACCTTACATTCCCAATTTCCAAACTACAAAAGCATTTTGCATCCAAAATGCCAATAAAAAAAATATAATAAAAATTTTATTTAATAATAGAAATATCAATTTTGAGATTTTAAGTTAAATCTGTTTAGATTGAAAATTTTGCAAATGTATTTTATAAAATATAACACATAACATTAATAGGATTCCATGCGAATCTATTACCCTTTTGAAAAAGGTTTTGTAAACATTTTCTCAGAAACATACATATTTGAAACATTCTAAAATTTGTTTAGCTAGACATTTTTTAAGTTCCGATATAAATTGTTTTATATTACCGGACTTACAAGAAAATTACAATTTAAATTTAATACAAATAATGGAAATTAAAACAGATATAGGCATATATAATCGTAAACTACATGATTTTCACAATGAAAAATAACCAATTACTTTTAAATGCTGTATTTAGACTTTGAATGGTAAAAAATCCGTGATCAGCAGTTAATTCTTTAAGTGTAAACTTTTCGCATGTTTGGTTCGTGTATTTCCTGGAGTTCTTAGATTTCACCCTGCATTTCATGGAATTGGTACAGGTACTTGGTAGCAGAAAAGCGGAAAACGCAGTATGCTGAGTATCGTTTATATTATGCAGCATGGTTGGAGCTGCATCATTCCATCAGTACTTTACGGCGGAGGCATAGCTAACCACCATCAACCTGGGCCATGGCACTAATTAAATGCCTTTGAACTTTGTCCTGAACATTGCGGAGCGATGCTGCATTCATTGAGGCATTTAATTGACGCTGTTTATGCCATTTAACTGGTGGCCTTAGATGACTGCGAAATCAAAAACCAAAGCTATTTAATTTTTAATTTATGTTAAAATGTTATGTTATACCCTTGCAGAGGGTATTATAATTTTGAACATAAGTTTGTAACGCAGTAAAGGAGACGTCTCCGACCCTATAAAATATATATATTCTTGATCAGCATCACCAGCTGAGTCGATCTAGCCATGTCTGTCTGTCCGTCTGTCGGTTGCTATGTAAACTAGTCTCTCAGTTTTAAAGCTATCGGACTGAAACTTTACACCAACCCTTCAATCTGTTGCAGGTAGTATATAAGTCGGAACGGCCGGAATCGGAACACTACATCACGTAGCTGCCATAGGAACGATTGGGCAATAAATTCGCGATTTTTTATACCCTTGCAGAGGGTATTATAATTTTGACCAGAAGTTTGTAACGCAGTGAAGGAGACATTTCCGACCCTATAAAGTATATATATTCTTGATCAGCATCACCAGCCGAGTCGATCTAGCCATGTCCGTCTGTCTGTCTGTCTGTCTGTCTGTCTGTCCGTCTGTCTGTCCGTCTGTCGGTTGCTATGTAAACTAGTCTCTCAGTTTTAAAGCTATCGGACTGAAACTTTACACCAACCCTTCAATCTGTTGCAGGTAGTATATAAGTCGGAAAGGCCGGAATCGGAACACTACATCACGTAGCTGCCATAGGAACGATTGGGCCATAAATTCGCAATTTTTTATACCCTTGCAGAGGGTATTATAATTTTGACCAGAAGTTTGTAACGCAGTGAAGGAGACATTTCCGACCCTATAAAGTATATATATTCTTGATCAGCATCACCAGCCGAGTCGATCTAGCCATGTCCGTCTGTCTGTCCGTCTGTCGGTTGCTATGTAAACTAGTCTCTCAGTTTTAAAGCTATCGAGTTGAAACTTTGCACCGACCCTTCAATCTGTTGCAGGTTGTATATAAGTCGGAACGGCCGGAATCGGAACACTACATCACATAGCTGCCATAGGAACGATTGGGAAAAAGTGCCAAAATTTCGCCATTTTTAAAGATATTTTATTTATTTCTTAGGATGCTCTTATTAATGACTATTTTAACATATCCTAAAAGTTTCATTAAAATCGTACAACTATATCCTATAGCTGCCATAGGAACGATGAGAGAAAATGGGTCATTGACCATAACTCTGGTGTTTTTCAAGACAATTAATTATTTCTTGAGAAACACTGTTTTCATAGACATAACATAGACATTAGAAAATTAAAAACCAAAAATCGGATTACTATATCCTATTGCTGCCATACAAAAAACGATCGAACGGCTTAAAGGCAACTGGTCTGCAAGGGTATTCTAAGTTTCGGGTACCGAAGCTAGCCGTCCTTTCTTGTTGAAGATGATTTTTTTTTTTTGAAAACTCAATGTAATGATAATTTTAACATATTCTATAAGTATCATCAAAATCGGACTACTATATCCTAAAGCTGCCATAGGAACGATGGGAGAAAATGGGCCATTGAGCACTGGTGTTTTTCAAGGCAATTAATTTATTCTTGAGAAATAAAGTTTCCATAGACATTAAAGCCGATTTAAAACAAATAAAAACCAAAAATCCGATTACTGTATCTAACAGCTGCTAACGATCGAACGGTTTGAAAGCAACTGGTCTGCAAGGGTATTCTAAGCTTCGGATACCGAAGCTAGCCTCCTTTCTTGTTTTGGTTTAAATTAACTACACTTTCAATTCATAAAATTCTTTAAATAAAAACATACATATGATACTTGCCAAATGTTACTTAGTAATAATATGATTTTTGATATTATAATATGTAATTTACATAACGAACCATCAACATTATGGAACTTGACGGTGTTGACAAGTATAGACTCTAAGAAATGCAGGCTGAAAGGATTACAAAAACCGTCACTCAACCCTTCTGTCTACTGAGTAACCGCAACCGAAATGTCAGAAACAAATTTAGGCAAAACAGCCCAGCAAAGCGAAATATTTTTAATGGCCATAATTTAGTGGAAACGACTGAAAGAGCCACAAAAGCTTAAGCAGCCAAATGAACTGGAAACTGGCTAAAAACCGCTCAATTATTCCTACTTGTACGAAGCCGCAGAAAGTCATTATCTAAAATATTTGACATGCGTCCAGACAATTTCATTTTCGGATTGCCTGCCATCCAAACCGTTGGGTGAAATGAACATAGCATGTTATTTTTTCTTTCTTTGAGGTGTGAAAAACCCCAAACAGACATGGGCAGTCGTAAAGTTCAAGGTTCAAAGATCTGGCCGTGATTTCCACACTCAAAATATACAGGCAAAAATAAAAAGGGGGAAAAAGCTTTTATCAATGTTTTATGTAAAAGGCATGAAATAACTTTCCCTTGCTGTAGTAATCTGCATAACGCAAATCCACCTTCAAAGTACTGATACTGCAACTGAAAATTATGAAACCAAGCATTCTATCTCGACAACTTTTGTAAATAAATTTTTTATAGGGCTGCAGAAGGAGCAAGTGCATCTTTCTTGTCCTGGCACTTTTGTTTCCCTGCAGTTTGTGTCACATGAAGTAGGTGGGAAGTAAAAAGAAGCATGGTAACGGGTGGAGATAGTCGAAGACACATACCCCAGATAAACTGAGAGTTTTCCGCCCCGAGGAACAGAAGTTGGAAAGTAGCAACATCTTGACACCGTATAACATTAGCCAACTTTCCGGATAAGAGGGGACCAAGCTAAAGGTTGTGTTTGCGGACATATGGAATTATATTTGCGATGAAAGCTGTTTCTCCTCTCTTGGACAAAAATACAAGCGATAAGGTGCGCAAAAATTATATTCAAATTATTTTGAAATTCATAATTGCCATTAAGATTAAAAAGATTAAAGCAAAGAAAACATACTAGACTTCCCAAAACAGGAAACTGGGTCATTGTTTAAAACAAAGGCAAAATCTCACATTCCCCGTGACAACTCCTACGAGCTCAAAATATATATTCACCCATTGTCGCTTTTCATTCCTGTGACATGTCCGGCGAAAAATGTGAAATAAAATAAATATTGACGGGCAAGTTGAGTTGCTGCAACAGAATTCGGGATTGGTGATTTATGTGGCATGACCTCATGGGCGAAAGTGTAGCTGAAACTGAAGCCGGTCTAGATTTATGTGGTGCTATTGCTAACCAATCTGTCCGCCCAGGACACCCGAACAATTCTCAGACATGAAGGCAAACAAACCAAGGAAAAATTGAAAACTTTTGTATGAAATGGCATTCGCACGGAGAGGGTCTGTAAGTTGTGTTGTGGGTGGTTCTGCGGATAAGTCAAGTGGTTGGGAGGGGCAGCAAACATGCCAATATTCTGCAGACACTTGGCACATATAATGGAAGAACCGAACCGAGAGGTACGTTGAACCCTCGTAGAAAAGTAAAATGCTTACCCTACACTCGCAAAATAATTAGAATATATTAAAAAAAAATTGAACGCAATTAGCAACCGTTAAAACATTTTATGGTGGATAATTTAACATTTTGTTTTAAACGTAATTAACGAAATTTAACTTTGGGTCTTTTATTTAGTATAATAATATATATATAAAAAACATATTAAAGGACGGCTAGCTTCAGAGTCGGAAGAATTGACTGTCCCTGCTGATCAAAACAAGTAAAAACAGTACAGTCGAGACTGTAAATACCGACTGTTAAATACCCTGTACCTATTATTGTATAAGCAAAATAAATCACGAATAAAAAAGAAAACAAAATTTTAAAATAACGAACCAAGGAGCTCCAAGCTATTACCAGGCATCCTAACTATTGCACCACCAAATACATTTTGAAGCAAATAACTAATACATTATAAATATGTTGAAGGCACACACACATTCATATATATATGAAAGAAGCGCGTTCTCACCAGAACTCTCTAGAAAAGTCAACTTACACCACTCCATTTTGAAATGTTTCGTACAATTGAATATGAAAATAATATTTTTTTAAAAGTGTAAATAGCATAATTTAAAAACTCTAGATTCAAATTGTGTAGTTAAAACATTAAATATAATATGGTTCTTCTAGCTCTTACAGTTGTTGAGATCCGTGTGCCCATCCGGACGGACGGACAGGAGGAAATGGCTATATCGACTCAGCTCGTCTGATCAAAAAAATATATACTTTGTGGGGTATGCCACGCCTCCTTCTGCCTGTTTAACTTGACTTACTAAACCTTATGCCTTTGGGTACGGGTTCGAAATAAATAAACTTTATAGGGTCGGAGCGTTACAAACTTCTTAGTAAAATAATAAATCCCTATGCAAGGGTATACAAATTTAAAAAACAGTCTTAATCTGCGTAAGCACAAGTCTACATACGACATACAGAGTTTATACTCTACATAAGTATTCATGTGTAATATGGGTGTTATATCTCTTATAGCCTCCGAGATATGGGGTATTTTAATACAAATTTCATACAATCTTAACCTGCGAACGTACAAACAAATCTAAATATGTAAAATTGTGTCTCTAACTCTTACAGTTACCAAGATATGGAAAAAACACATTTATTCAAATCGCGGAGGCCAAAAATATTCATAAACTTTATCTGGCCAGCCCCATAACGAGACCAAATCAAAAAAAAAGTTAAGCGACTAGCTCTTTTCATCTCGAAGATCTGATTGTTTATACAGACACACCGGCAGACGGTGAGATAGATATGGCTAGATCGATTTGTTTAGTCACCAAGAGCATACTTAAGGTAACTATTGGTAGTCTCCAACGTCTCTCCTTCTCTCTTTTACGTACATTTGCAATACTTTAATATATATTTGTTCTTTAGGTACAGGGTATAAAAAAATATCATGATTATTACTTGTGTTTGTAGAAATCCATTTTGTTAAATTCTTGAAATTCCAAAATTTTTACCAATTTCGATAAATATATATATAAAACTAAACATAATTACTATTATATTTATCCCCACATGATATTCCCTTTACATTTAAAAGTTATTAAAATAATATTCGATGAATACTCACAATGTTTTCCTGACTGTAGTGAGGCTGGTAAAATGCAAATGAGAGGACGGTATGGGTGGCACGGTGATTTAGCCTCAGATTTGCGTTGCTACGGTTTGGCTTTACTTTCGGTGCGAGTGCGGACTCATATTTCGGTCACCGAGTGTGGAGGGGGATTCACTTGTGCATGTCAATCACATTCTGACAGCAGACAGCAGTGGGATGAGGCATACAGCATATAGCACAAACAAGAACTCGCTAGCAACGGCCAACACATCCTCCCATCTATCCCATCCCATCCATCCTCGTCTGGGTGCCAAAGATGCGTCGACGATGAGACAAACATGCTCACTTTTGATTGACAAGCTAAAACGGTCATCCCCGTCTCCGTTAGGATTTTAGGCAATGAAATCGAAACAACATTTTTAGAAATTAAATTCAGCAAAGCTCTGAATTATTTATGGCTAATCAATTTTTATTCAGATGCAAATAAAATTATGCAGCGATCCAGAAAAAGAAAACTCATTTAATTAATGACTCAATTATTAATTGCCGTCATAAATTTTTAGAAACACCTGCAAACACCTACTAAATATGCGAAATTCATATTTCACAGGAACCCCCTACATAAACACGCAAATTCTCTGAAAGCTATTAATTAATGTTCTGTGCGTAATTATTATGTTTAATGCGCGGCATTCATTTTACGCTGTGATCATATGCATCCGACATAATTTGCGTTGGCAGGAATGGCTCGAGTTTAATGTGAAAATAATTTCAATGGGGGATGGGTCGGCCCGCAACCGAATAATAGCATTTTTAAATTCCAAAATGTATTTTTCATTTAGGATTAGTGTGTCAGAGCCAAATGAAAAAACAACAATAAAGGAAGGCTAGACTCGTGGCCCGAGGCTTGCAGACCAAATGCTCTCAAATCGTTCGATCGTGTGTTTGAAAGCTATAAGATAGGATGGAATGATTCCTAAAACGGCGTTTATTCCTCAGTCTATTTCTCAAAAAAGGAACAGATTATCATTAAATAAAAATGACCTGTGCTAAATGTCCCATTTTTTCCATAATTTTTATGACAGTTTAATGATAAGTTGTTAAATTTGGATGTGATTTTCAGGATCGGTCAAAATTTATTCTTTTTGCAAATCTTTCCAAATCAAGGTAGCCACCTTGGTCCTCTGCTGTTCACACTATTCATTAACGACCTTCCATCGGTCGTGCTTAATTCTCGCGTACTAATGTACGCGGACGATGTCAAGCTTTGTATACAATATAATGATCCCTCTCGTCAATCGGTATTACAGGCCGATCTTAATAACTTACAGGCATGGTGTGTAATAAATTCCCTAAAATTAAACGGCTCTAAGTGCAAACTGATGACATTTTACCGTAAAGAGCCTCAGTTTGCTGCTTACTCTCTAGATGGAGTCTTTCTTGATAGAATCACGCGTGTTGATGATCTTGGCGTCATACTTGATGCCAAATTAAAATTTACTGACCACATTTCATGCATGGTAAATAAGGCCATGGGTGTGTTAGGCTTCATAAAAAGGTGGTCAAAAGAATTTAATGACCCCTACGTGACTAAGACTTTGTACATCTCGCTTGTCCGGCCAATTCTTGAGTACGGATCATGTGTCTGGAGTCCTCAGTATGGAGTTCACCAAGACAAAATTGAATCCGTGCAAAAAAGATTCCTTATCTTCGCGCTTAGAGGCCTCAACTGGGAACCAAACTTTCAACTTCCCTCTTACTCAAGTAGATTGATGCTCCTAAACCTACCCACACTTACTAATCGTATAACCATGCTTGGTGTAGTTTTCATCCTTAAACTAATACACAATGAGGTTGATAGTTCTGCTTTGTTAGAACGCATCAACTTCAATGTGCCCCGTAGACTTACAAGAAATTTTATCCCACTAGCTTTAAACCATAGTAGTTTGAATTATGTCCTGCATGAGCCCTTTAGAGTACTTTGCTCAGACTATAACGTAGTGCACCAACTAACGTCCGATTTTTCGTCTATTAACGACCTTATGCATATTAAGTCCCTAATTCTTACCTACCTTACTCACCACAATTCTATGTAGTTTTCCTCGAAATCTTTCAACTATTTTCCCTGCATGCTCGGTCCTATCTTCGCGATCGAGCCGTACGTTATGCGGCTGCGCCCCTCGGCCGGTTGGACGGGAGGTGGGTTGCATCACGTGCAACGGGATTCGCGAAAAAAAAAAAAAAAAAAAAAAAAAATATAGTGTTGCGATCTCGGCCCTTCTTTGGTAGAAGTTCAGCCCAATAGCTATAAAACTGAGACTAGTAATATCCGACATTGCTTCCGGAGATTACTTCTTCTCTACGATTCAAATTTCTGGTCAAAATTTTATAAAATTAATTAAAATGAAAACCAAAAAATGGACCACTATATCCTAAAGCTGCCATACAATCTATGAAACGGTTTGAAGGCATCTGGTCTGCAAGAGCCCAAACCTAGTACTTCTTTCTTGTTCGGATATAACATTGCTACGCAAAGAAAAATACCTTCGTGCCGCTGCACTGCTAGCTGGCCAAAATATAATATTTTATTTGATTTTTGCTCCACCACTCAAGGTGGACTTTTAAGGAAAGTCGAAATTTGTTTTTTTATACCCTTGCAGAGGGTATTATAATTTTGACCAGAAGTTTGTAACGCAGTGAAGGAGACGTCTCCGACCCTATAAAGTATATATATTCTTGATCAGCATCACCAGCCGAGTCGATCTAGCCATGTCCGTCTGTCTGTCTGTCTGTCCGTCTGTCGGTTGCTATGTAAACTAGACCCTCAGTTTTAAAGCTATCGGGCTGAAACTTTGCACCGACCCTTTAATCTGTTGCAGGTAGTATATAAGTCGGAACGGACGGAAACGGAATACTACATCATATAGCTGCCATAGGAACGATTGGGAAAAAGTACCATAAATTCGTAATTTTTTAAGATAATTAATTTATTTAGAATAGAATTCTCTGTTTAATAATTATTTTAACATATCCTGAAAGTTTCATCCAAATCGGACCACTATATCCTATAGCTGCCATACAAACGATCAAACAGTTTTAAGGCAACTGGTCTGCAAGGGTATTCTAAGCTTCGGGTACCGAAGCTAGCCTTCCTTTCTTGTTTTTTTTTTTTCATTTTTCAATGCAAAATAACGGCTGCTGAAATTTGAACGAATTACAAATTAAAAAGGGTGGTGTTTTGAAAATACCAAATTAATTAAAAACGCTCGAGGAACCGTTTCACAATAGTTTCGTTGGTATCCAAAATTTGTGATCAAACATTCCACACAGAGCTTTTACCTTTACATTGGACCGACAAATTCTGAATCTAAGACCTCCGCCATTGGGATATAATTGTCGTTTAATGCGTGTAAAACAGATGGTCATCTTTGGCTCACGAGCCCTTCGCAGCAAATTGAGTCATCGAACGATAATGTAAGTTTTTACACTCCCTTTCGGCTGCTGGTGCTTTGTTTGATTCAAAGCGAGTATGTTCACAAATAGGACGAGCCCGGCTGTGTTCATCGAACATACTCGTTTTTATGAATGCACGAGCGTTTGTGGCTTAGTAAATGTTCGAGTGTCTCGTTTAAAGAAGTGCTCATTGCAGCTCTCTGAAACATGTAAATAGAAGGCATATTTTCCAAATATGGGGATATATCTTTTCTGTAAAAAATTATGTAACCCATGTAAGGATATATTACATTTTTTTATAGCTCATGCTAAAAAAAACCCATAAAAACCAATAATAATATATTTCAATCACCCTTTTTAATCGATGGAAACCAAAACAACTCAGTCGCATATTCACCTTATCCTGTTAATCGTTTTAAAGCCGTTTGTTTTACAAACTTGTTTGTGTTTTTTCTGAGTGCGTAAATTCCATTTTATCGTAGAGTAGAGATTAAAATAGTCCATTAAAGTTCTCAAATTTCGACAATCAGATAGCTGTGCAGTGCACCATCTATGCAAAAACATAGCAGTTCATTTAAAACTCATTCGGGCTCGAAGTTTTGCCATCTCGATTATTTTACCGATTTAAAAAATCAATTTCAGATAATGGCTTGTATTTACATATATGATACAAGTAAGAACGTTACAGTCGAGTTTCTCGACTGTTACATTCCCTGTAAAAATTTGGTTATAAGCAAAATAAATCAAAACCAAAAAAAAATATATATATTTACACCGAGTCCGGTCTGGGACTCGAACCCAAGATCTTCGTGCTTTCAACTAAACGACGTAACCATTCGACCACCCAAAACTTTTTGGACCTGCAGCTAATACAGTATAAATATATTGAAGGCACACATTCATACATATGTATAAGTAGGTAGTGCGTTTTCAGCGGCATTTCCGAGAAAAATCAACCACCGAACGCAAGCGATTTACCGTTTGTTTGAGCAAATAAACAGATTGCTTGTGGTGAGCGCTTGTGAACTTTGGGTATTTATTGTGCGCTTTCTAATTAACCAATCCTGATGAAATTTTCGGGGTCGTTAGTAATCTATGCTCCAATTGCAAGTGCATCAGTTGCGTCAGTATTAGGAGAATCTTCACTGTTGTAACGTTCCTCTAGCTCCTACAGTTGCTGAGATCCGTTAGTTTATCCAGACGGACGGACAGACGGACATGGCTATATCGACTCAGCTCGTCATGCTGATCATGAATATATATACTATGTGGGGTCTGCAACGCCTCTTTCTGCCTGTTACATACATTTGCACAAACTTAATATACCCTTTACCCTTTGGGTACAGGGTCTAAAAATTTCAGATTTTATAAGAAAAGTTTTTGCTTGCCACTGAAAAGTTTAGCACATAACATATCCAATATTCAGGGGAGGGTCGCAATGGTGTTTAAAATGATAAACTGACCCTCGCCGTGAGAGTCGTCCTCATGCGGCTGCATTCCCAGACGCCCCAGTACCAGAAACCAGCTAAAATTTCCCAGCCACCTCATCTGCTCTTCGCTAATTGAATTAAACGGAATTTACTTTAAAGTCGAATATGATTTAATATTATAAAGTAGAGAATTCAAAGCAAGCTTTAATGACCTGATTTTTAGCATTAGTAATTACTCTGGACACGCGAAAATGCCTTGTCGAAATTCAATTATGTACATTAAACAACGCATTTTAAGCGACGAGCTGCAAAAATAACAAAATAAACAAGAAAGGAAGGCTAGCTTCGGTACCCGAAGCTTAGAATACCCTTGCAGGCTAGTTGCTCTTAAACCGTTCAATCGTTTGTATGTCAGCTATAGGATATAGTAATCCGATTTTAGGATTTTTAAATTTCTAAAAAGGCTTTAATGTCTATGAAAACAGTTTTTATCAAGAATGAATTAATTGTCTTGAAAAACACCAGAGTTATGCTTAATGACCCATTTTTTCCCATAGTTCCTATGGCAGCTATAGGATATAGTAGTCCGATTTTAATGAAACTTTCAGAATATGTTAAAATTGCTATTAAATAGAGTTTTCCAAGAAATAAATAAATTATCTTAAAAAATGGGGAAATTTTGGCACTTTTTCCCAATCGTTCCTATGGCAGCTATGTGATGTAGTGTTCCGATTCCGGCCGTTCCGACTTATATACTAACTGCAACAGATTGAAGGGTCGGTGCGAAGTTTCAGCCTGATAGCTTTAAAACTGAGGGACTAGTTTACATAGCAACCGACAGACGGACAGACGGACAGACGGACAGACAGACGGACAGACGGACATGGCTAAATCGACTCGGCTGGTGATGCTGATCAAGAATATATATACTTTATAGGGTCGGAATTGTCTCCTTCACTGCGTTGCAAACTTCTGGTCAAAATTATAATACCCTCTGCAAGGGTATAAAAATAAAAAAATGAAGAAGTCGATTTTGGGAATACCGTTTGAATGGAGAAACTTTAAATATTTGAAATAACATTAAATTGTGATTTTGTTGATATTCAAAATTATCCAAAAACAAAATATGTACTTATGTAAATACTTATTTATTGCTTGAAATTACTATAATCCCCGCAAACGGTATTTAAAAACTAATCATTTTTCTGAGGTTGGTCATGTAATTTAAAGTTTTTTATAAATCTGACAGGCGACAAATTTGTGTGGAAAACTTTTGGGAATTGAGAAATTGCTAACAATAAACATCTCCCCATTTCTGACAATTTTAAGCACTGTTCGGTGTCAATGGGATGTTTTAAGCAAACTGACTGACGGAAGTTTAACCAAAAGGATTAAAAGTTTCGCTCAAAAGGCGAAACTAAAGCTTGGCTCGAAGGAATGCCGTCACTTGCCTTTTTTATACCCTTGCAGAGGGTATTATAATTTTGACCAGAAGTTTGTAACGCAGTGAAGGAGACATTTCCGACCCTATAAACTATATATATTCTTGATCAGCATCACCAGCCGAGTCGATCTAGCCATGTCCGTCTGTCGGTTGCTATGTAAACTAGTCTCTCAGTTTTAAAGTAATCGGGCTGAAACTTTGCACCGACCCTTCAATCTGTTGCAGTTAGTATATAAGTCGGAACGGCCGGAATCGGAACACTACATCATATAGCTGCCATAGGAACGATTGGGAAAAAGTGCCATAAATTCGCCATTCTTATAGATATTTTATTTATTTTTTGGTAAACTCTATTTAATAGCAATTTTAACATATCCTGAAAGTTTACTATACCACCACTATATCCTATAGCTGCCATAGCAATGATGGATGAAAATGGGTCATTGAGCATAACTCTGGTGTTTTTCAAGACAATTAATTCATTCTTGATAAAAACAGTTTTCATAGACATTAAAGCTTTTTTAGAAATTTAAAAACCAAAGATCGTATCATTATATCCTATAGCTGCCATACAATCAATCGAACAGTTTAAAGGCAACTGGTCTGCAAGGGTATTCTAAGCTTTCGGTACCCGAAGCTAGCCTTCCTTTCTTGTTTAATGTTACTCTCTGCCAATGTTTTTCCTTCTATTTTTGGATATGCTTCAATATGTTTGCCCACCGTTTTTACCCACTTTTTCTCTAACCAAGTCCAAAAGTTTTTGTTCGATGGAAACTTTAACTTGGTCCACATGGAAATTATTTAAGCAATTTCTTTGCAAGTTAAGTGCTAACAGAAAATGAAAATATGATATTCCCCTAATGACTCGCTAGGATAGAGACGAATCTTCATCCAGGTTTGAGAATGTGGATAGTTACTCAGGTGCAGAGCAGTAAGATTTCAATGCCACAGACATGCAAAGGTTGGAACGAAGACAATTGGTGGAAGTACTGACAAATTATTTATTTACTCTAAAATTAATTAAGTGAGTCTGGGGAGATGACTCTCTGAAATGTAAATTTTTTTTATGAAGAACTTTAAATAAATATAAAAGTATACATACATTAACAAATATTTTTTGTAAGCTTTACATTAAAGCCAGTGTAAATATAGTATCTAATTTACAATTCGCATTTGCCCTGTTTCATGTATAATTACAGAGTGCCATTATTCGAAAATAGAGACAATTAGGCGCAGAATAATCAATCAGCAATTAAAATCTCAACCAATACCTTGTAATAGGAGTGCACATGCAAGTCTAATAATTTCATGAACATCCTATGGCTCTGGGATTACATGCTTTCCTGAATTGCAATATTTATCATTAATTTTGGTAAAATGTAATTTTTTTATGTCCATTTGATTGCAATTAGTACTGCTACATCGGGTACTTCAGTGTCTATCCGTTTTATATGAACACAAGTAAGTACAGTGGAGTTTCCCTTCTCTGAAATACCCTAATCCAAGTTTGTTATAAGCAAAATAAATCAAGAATGAATTTTGGAAAAACAAGAAAGGAAAGCTAGTTTCGGGGTCCGAAGCTTAGAATACCCTAGCAGACCAGTTGCCGTTAAACCCTTCCATAGTTTGTATAGAAGCTGTAGGATATAGTGGTCCGATTCTTGGGTTTTATATCTTCTACATTGGCTTTAAGGTATAATATATATGATAATTAATTGTCCAAGAAAGAATTAATTAATTAAGAATGGGTCAAAAAAAAATGGTGGTCCGATTTTTATGACACTTTCAGTATATGTTAAAAAAGTCATTAAATAGAGTTTCCTTAGAAATAAATAAAATATCTTTAAAAATGGCGAATTAATTAATTCCCAAACGTTCCTATGGCAGCTATGTAATGTAGTAATCCGATTCCGGCCGTTACGACGTATATACTACCTGCAGCAGATTGAAGGGTCGGTGAAAAGTATCAGCCCGATAGATTTTAAACTGAGAGACTAGTTTACATAGCAACCGACAGACGGACATGTTTAGATCGACCCGGCTGGTGATGCTGATAAAGAATATATATACTTTATAAGGTCGGAGACGTCTCCTTCACTGCGTTACAAACTTCTGGTCAAAATTATAATAATATATAAAAAACCAATCAATTATCTTTAAGAATGTCGAATTTACAAAATATTTCCCCAATCGTTCCAACGGCAGATATGTGATGTACGGCCGTTCCGACTTACATATATAGTTACTACCTGCAATTGATAAAAAAGTAGGTGCAAAGTTTTCCAATAGCTTTTAAGCGAAGATACTAGTTTGCGTAGGAACAGACAGATGGACAGACAGACGGACATGGCTAGATCGACTCGGCTGGTGATGCTGATCAGGAATATATATACTTTATGGGGTCGGAGACGTCTCATTCAGCGCGTTGCAAACTTCTGGTCAAAAATATAATACTCTCTGCAAGGGTATACAAAATGGACAAAATAACTCTTGCACCACCGAATATATTTTTAAGGAAATAGGAAATACAGTATATGAAGGTTCATAGTGCGTGTTCAGCGTTTACTTTCTAGAATTAAATTGTTTCAATGTTTCGTAACAAACAATATACAATTTATTTAAAAAAACAAATAATTTAAAAATAAAAAAATATGAAATTTTCCCGATCGGTATAAACTTATACTAAAATTGCGTGGGTAAGGGTATAAGACTCTAGCTTGTGCAGTTAAATCATGAAAACGTAAAAGCAAAAATTAAGGGGCGGTGGGCGTAGCACCGAAAAACAAAACAAACAAAACCGTTAGTACACTTTTAATACGGTTCCTCTAGCTCTTATAGTTTTTGAGATCCGTGTGTTCATCCGGACGGACAGACGAAGCTCGTCGTGATAAGAAGAAGCTCGTCGTGATAATTAAAAATATTTATAGTTTTTGGGGTCCGCCATGCCCCTTTCTACGCACATTTTCACAAACATACTATACACTTCACCGTTGGGGTACAATGTCCAAATAAGAAGTATTTTTAATAAAGCTAAAACATCATCCTTTTACCTAGGAATTAAAAAAAAACCAGTAACTTACTACCAAAATAGTAAAATACAAAGAAACAAAATCAATCAACTTTGCAAAAACCATTCTGAAATTGAAGTTAGTCATGTATGTGCTAATTTATAATTTAATTTTCCATTTTTTAATGGTGTAAAAATACACGTATAAAAATATCAATGTATACGTGCAATAACGAATAAGAATGAAAGCCACATAATCTAAGGACTTTAACGACGGGATTAAAATAATGGTGTTATGTGAGATTGTATGACCAAGAAAATAAAAAAATTAGTAATCCGTAACAAATAGAAGAGAAATAGAGAAAATAACTTTATTTCTAAAAAATGTTGACTGTGCTGGTGCTTACTAGATTGCGGAGCGCGGCATCCCCATATCGGTCTACCTCAAATGTCGCTGTAGAATTGGATTAGCATGCTTTGACAGCTGGCCTATATTAAGAATTTGCTAAGTTCACGCGAAGCATGGGCAGTGAGGCGACGAGTGAAATGTGTTGCCTCAAACAGCGGCTTACCAAATTTGAAAATCACACGAAGATGATCGGTCTTTTAGGCCGAAGGGAGCGCAGCAGAGAAGAGCAAACACAGTGAGGAGTATGTATGTTTTGGGTAGGCGACGGGACCAGGTCGTCCGAAGAACAAGTATAATATTATGGGCGATTTGGTACCATCGGATGTGCAAATTCCCGGCCAATTTAAAAAAATAGTGTTTTCTTCTTGCAAGCCAGACATGGAAGGTCGTTGATGTAGGCGTACCAATAATACTACTTCACGTCGCGGCAAATGGGATTTTAATGTAAAGCGGGACGAGAATGGACAAATGGAACGTATTTAATCAAAGTTTATCATTGAGCTTGTGTGCATCGTATATATATATATGAGGATATGTAAAAGATCCTTCCAGATTTAAGATATAAGATGTATATATATAATATATGTATATAAATAGAAGAGCAAGGCGTAAAAGCTCAATGAGAAACTTTCATTTTAAACAATATTACTTATATTTATATATGTACATATACTCGTATATGTAAAATATATCTTCTTACTTTTTGTTTGAATAAATAAATAATAAAACGTACGAAAATTTAATTTAAATGACAATAATAATAATTAAAATACTTCTTAGGCCACATTCTAATAAAAACTAATTAAAATAATAACATAGTTGGTAACCTGAAATTGAATGTCACTTTAAGATAGGAATTACTACATTTTTAAAAGAGAATTAAGCATTAGAAGCTGACCGGTTTTATTTTTACGTTCGCTGATGCAAAACATGGTTAATCGGGTTTTCTGTGGTCTCGTTTTACGATAATCCAAGTTAAATACATTTTTGATACAACCGACATTATGATTAATAATGAATAAACCAATTGCCTCTGAGCGGTTAACAGAGCGCTGCAGCTGCTAACAGCGAACTGTTAGCGGTTGCCAACAACCAAAGAAAGTGAGAGTTCGTATAAGAGAGAAAGTGTCCGTGGGAAAGAGCGTAGGAAAACCATATGTTAATTGGGGAAAATTGCAGCAGGGAAACGCGCCAACAGCAAAAACAATAACAGGAGCAGCAGCTCGTAGACCGCACCACGCAACACGCATCAGGCCAATCGGGCGCCGAACCTGAAACCCGAAGTCCGATCGCGAGTGTGAAAACGACGGACTCTGCAGTCGGAAAACTCGCATGCACCACAACAAAATTCGCCGGCAAATGCTGCGCGCAGTATGCAAAACAATGCTGGAACGTGCAGTTGAAAAACAGTGGCAAAAATGAAATATGAACTGAAGCGTCGAAACCACAAACTTCACTAAATCAACAAAACTTCGCTGGCTCCGGCGCGAACAACAGTCATTTTGATAAACGCGCGCGTTAAACAAACAAAAAAGGGGTCGTAGAGACAAGTAGAGAGTGGGGTGGGGGAAACAATAACCACGGACTTTTCGGCTGCTTGCATCTAATGCAAATTAGCCGCCAAACGCAAGAAAAACAAACAAATAATTTTACTCCCGGCCACATCACAAATAAATCAGGCGGGGAGTGAGAAATAACATTAGCGCGAAATCAGAGAAATTCCAGAAACGCTGGCCAAATATTTTGAGAACCTCAAAAGTGCTTAGTGTGCCATTTTACGCAATCGAAACTATGAGTGGCTAGATGACACAATATATTCAAACGGTAAGCAAAATTTGGAAGAGATAAAAATACGAATATAATTTTAAAAGGATTCTGTCCCTTTTTGTACAGAGAAAAAACTCATGATAGAACTGACATAATAGTTAAATAAAGAAGATACAAAAAATGACCATCAAATATTATTACAAAATATTCTTGGTTACAACGAACTTTTTAAATACAACGTACATATTTACAGTAAAGTAACGGGTATAAAAATAATTTTGAAGAAAAAGTTGCGAATTATCAAAAAAGTTTGCGAAGAAATTGTATTAATTTTCGCATCCATAAGTATTAGCTTTTTTATAAACAATGTAAAATGCAGTGAGTATAATAATTGGGAAATGGCTGAAAAGGTTTTCTAAGCTTATATCCGTTTTAATTAAAAACGTTTTGAAACAGAAGTCCGCAAATAAATACCTACGCATGAGATGACTACTATTTTGTATAATCTTTATAAAAATTAATCTTGATAAAATTTTTCTGAGTGTAACTTTCCATTTCTACCCCAAATGTTTGCATTGGTGTGTGGTGGATTTTACCAGAAATTTTGTGCGAAAAGCAATTTGTAACTGTTGAATGTTCTGCGTGAAAAGAAAATATCTTGTGAAAGAAGTTTTCCGGAGAAGGGTTGCTGGGAGAAATGAAGAATGAGAATTGGTTTGTCTGATGACGTGGAAACTGGGAGCGACGGACCATTATTGACATCCAGAAAAAACAATGAAAAGAATTTTGGAATACTTAAGCGAATTTGCAAAAACTAAATTCAGAAATGATCCGACCGAAATAAATAAATACGGAGCTAGGACTATCCTTACAGATAAGTGAAGTAAACTAGCGTTAATCGTTTGTATGGAAGTTTTATCTGATTAATTCGGTTTATGTGTAATGCATATAGTCATCCTTTCAAATGGTATTATAATTGCGACCAAAAATTTTGCAACGCTGTGAAGGAGAAATCGATTTGATTAGCATCACTAGCCGAGTCGATATAGTCCGTAATTCAGGTACTACGCAAGCTAGTCTCTGACTCTATCAATCCATATTTATGCTGATTTTGGAAAACTACAAGTCTGCCATAAGAACGAGTGGGATAAGTATCATAAATTCGTTTTTTTCAGAATAATTAATTTATTGTTTAGAAATTACGATTTAATGATTATTTTGACCCATCCTAAAAGTCATTTAATTCTCACCAATCTGTCATAGCAATGATGGTACAAATGGGTCATTGAGCATAAGCCTGGTGTTTTTCAAGATACCTATTTTATGCTTGGAAAACATTCTATTACAGTCGAGGACAACTGGCCTACAAGGATATCTAAGCTTCGGGCCCCACAGCTAGCCTTTCTTATTTGTTTATTTTTAGTTTTCAAAACCGACTTTAGGCTCTTTCCAAAACAATACATTTGGTATTTTTCTAAACAACTGAGTTATGTTCAATGTCTCTATTTTCCCATCGTGCTTAAGGCAGCTAATGGATAAAAAGGTCAGATTTTCATGTGACTTTTCCAATCAGTCATTAGAATCAATGAATTAATCTTAAAAACATAAAAGTTATGTTCCTTTTCACCCATTGTTACGAATTCCAACAGTTTTGCTATATATTTTCTCCAACAGAAACAAGGGTCTGTGCAAAGTAAAACGGACAGATATATACAAGTATATAAGAATATATAAAGGTTAAAAAATATTGTTTCAAAATCTTGTGCGATATATTAATTTCCTATGCAAGGGTATAAAAAGGCTTAAAGCCGTACTGTACTCAAAAAATAATTTTCTATACTATGAAGAACTATTTAAAATTAACTTTCAGAAATATCTCAAACCAGGAAGCTCAGTTGCTCTTTAACGTCAATAAATCCCACGCCGAATAGAGATAAACCATCTCATTCGGCTAAGTAAAGTAAAGTCCACTAACCGAGCGAACCACCTCCATTTCATGGTCGTTGCCCAATCAAAAGGGCGTTGCTCTTGCTGAATAACTGAATGAATGACATGTACTGGGTCCTTCCTTCTCTCAATCGGTTTGAAGACTTGAGTCCGAATGTGGAGCAAGAAGTAGAATGAAAAGACATCACAAAGCACGCAAAAAATGTTTTGCCATGGGGAACCGACTTAAAAATACTTTGTACTCTCGGAAGTCTCGCAGTATATTATTATTTTTATTTAACTTATGACTCCAAAAAACATACAATTATCTCTCAATTAGCTAAAACTAATTTTTTTAGGAAAAAAAAGGTGTGTCTAAATTTTGTGTATATTGCGTTTATTAGCTTTTATGATATATTCAGTGTTAGGTGTGGATGTATGTCAATGCAAATAGAGCTTACTTACCATACAAACTTGTATTGAATATAACTTTTCAGAATTATGTAAAAATGCACGAATGGAGAATACCTAATCTCACAAGGACAGGGTACACAGAAAAAACCGGCGTCGTGAAGAAGGAGCATGCGAAGCATTTCAGCAGCTGCTGCTGCGACTTTGCAACGCAAGGCATGTAATTTGTCAGACAGATTTCTTTCAGCGCCAGGACAGACCCCATCCCAATTCACCAAACCCCCTCCCACCATTCCCACTCCCAGGAAACCGAAAAATTACTGCAACAAAACTGCTTCCTTCCTGCCATTTGGTCATGAAATGACGCAGGATTGCCTCTCCAGATATGGATTTATCTGTCTTTCAGAGTCGGGCAAATAAAAAATTATTTAGTTTTAGTGTTGATTTTACTTACATACTCGTATATACAAATTTTGGAGGAAATTTAATTCAAAAATGAAACAAACAATATAATAATTAAATTTACATATGTAATAATTGTGTTATTTATTTATATTAAAAAAAATAAATTGAGTAAATTTTAAAATTGTTCCAAAGTATTAAATTAGGGCGGCTAAATTTCATTATTTAATAAAAATATCTTTTAATTGCATCTTTTAAACCCGCTGTTTCTATGGAATATAAATGAAATGGGAAACATTAAAGAGAAAAGGAAAATTGGAACACGTCCGAGTAAAGGGGGTACGATACAAAAGTATAAACAGAAGCGGCATAGCTCCAGACATTGACATTTCAGTGCAAATGAAGTGATGAAACGTAGAGGCAAAGCGGCGTCAGCTCAAAAATTGCAAAAGCGAAAAATGGAAGTAAGGAGAAGGGAGGAGGCTGTGGCATTAGAAGGGAGTCGGAGAACATCCTGTCTACAGGATTTTGCTGAAAGAGACGGCATTGGAATGAGAGAGAGTGTGGGGTTGGACAGACAGAAAAAAAAGCGTTGAAAACGCGTCTAATTTGATGGAAGCGAAGCATGCCTTAACCTTTCGTCGGCGTCAAGCAAACAGACAGCAGCAACAAAGCCAAAAACAACAATGATAGCAGGCAAATGATAGTATTTCCCCTTGTCTCAAAGGAGTCGAAGAGTTGGCCAACAACAAAATCAACACGAACCGCCGGATGAAAAGCTCGCAACCCTGCAAAAGCATTGAGCTGGGGATTCAAATGGTGGAACAAGTGGCAGAGATGCTGATGCTCCTATTAGATCGCCTCTGGTAATTGATGACCGACGATGCACACGAATTCCTCGATAATTGTTTCTAACGCTAAGGGAACTTTTATAAATGTTTTAAAATGGGACTTCAAATATACATGTTATCGAGACAAAAAAGAAGGCTATGAAATCGCTCGATCGCTGTCTATAAGAAGTATATTTTCCAAGAATGAATTCAATTGAAAACACCAAAGTTTTTATCAGGAATGTAGGGTACCAGATGTATCCTTCATTGCGTTACAAGCCCTTGGGAAAAATTAAAATACCCTCTATCAGGGTATACACATTCTATTAGTATATTGTTTTCAATATTAATATGTAAATTAAAAATGTAGTAGCAACTATTAGGACAATATTAAATTGCAGTTCACAATTTCATAAAAGTTGTCGATTTAATTTTCCATTTCATTAGTTAAATGCTATGAACTCGGGTTTTCTGCTAGAGCCAACCCTTCTGCTAAAGTTTTAAACAGCTAGTTAGGAATTCCCAATAATTATTCATCATAATTGACAATTCACTTTTTAAACTAGTCATCACTTGCGAACGGAGAGGAGTTTATCGAGTTGCCACCACCATCAACTTTGAACTTTTCGTGCAGCATCAGACGACTGAGAACGAGGAAAACTTTTGCAATTAATTACGGACACGACCTCTGCGATGAGAAGGTATCGGGGGCGGAACACTTTCAGCTTAACCTATGAAAAAACTAAAATAATAAAAACGAACCGAAACTGAGCCGCGAGGGTGAGCTTTTGTAATAGATAGAGCTGCTGCAATTAGTAGTATTTTCTCGTAGAGGTAAGAGAGAAATGTGAAATGCATTCTATGTTGGGGGAGAGTGTTATTTATCCAACTCTCGTTCCCGACTGAATTGGCCTACATAGAGATAAGTAATGAGTGAGGACAAAGGGAGATGAAGGCTCGAACTAAACATCCACATCATGATAGATGAGTAAATGAGGGCTTGGCCAGGGATGCCTACACTAAATGTGGTCCAGCTGATGGCAAAACTGTCAATTAACGTGCACCAGCGGTTGGATGATGATTGGATGTGTAAGTGAGACAGCTGCAAATGAGTGCGGATGGGCGTTATTGGAAAAAGTGAACCTACATGTCTGCTTAACAGGCGCCAGAAAAATTGTTCATAACAAGAAAGGAAGGATAGCTCCGGGATCCGAAGCTTCGAATACCCATGCAGACCAATTGCCCCCAAACCGTTCGATCTTTGGCATGGGAACTAGTGGACATAGTGGTCAGATTTTAAAAAAAAACTCCAAATCGGCCTTAATGTCTATGATAAGTCTATTTTGCAAGAATTTTTTAATTTTCTTAAAAAACAAACAAAGTGAATCTCAATGAACCATTTTGTCCCATTTTAAAGATGATATTCTATGCTTTGAACACCAAAGCTAGCCTTTATTTCTAGTTCATATGTAGACTAGGTAGACTAGGTAGATGAGAAAGGCGAAAGTTTGCCGACACCTTAGAATGCCACCGTATAAAATGCGAGGCAATTTTCAGTCCATCAACTTCACTGCGCATGTGTAACTTAAGCCTGCCAAATGAATATCTAATAAAACAACGGCACCAGCCTGTCTTCATTAGAGGTGCAACTTTTCCAGTATGCAATATGCAGCCGTTTCGAGTTTACTTTGTGGTCTCCGCAGTGTTGGCCCCCCTACGGGAGACCGACAATGATTAATGTGCAAATTAAATAAGGCCGCTTTGACGTTAATGACGACAAAAGAGCAGCAGCATTAACAATGCCAACAGAGGAAAAAAAAATAAAATAAAACTGAAACAAAAGTGTTAGTCACACCCGAGACAACAGCAACAATGGCTTTCAGTTGATATTGATGGGCGTGTATATTTAGGGATAAGATTAGCCTGGGGGCTCACTTAATGACGCAACTGGAGCATAAAGCTAATATAATAATACAAAGTTATCCTTAAAAAATTGGGTTATTTAAGAGGAATATACCCAATGTATCAGCTGCCTTTTTTAGCAGTATTTCAGTACTTTAGCAATTTAGTCTAACATTTTGTAAGCCTTTTCTGGTGAAAATAAAGTGTTTACATTTTGAAAACAATTTTATTTCTTACAAATCGACAGTGAAACAACAACAAAATAAATGAAGACATAAAAAATCCTCAGATCATAAAAACTAAAAAAAGAATACAAACGAATACAACCAATATTATTTACCCATCCATCTATTAAATTAAAATAAGCTCTGAACATAATGTAAACATTCAGCCTTGGCCAATGTAAAATATACAGTATTCTAATTAATTGAAAATGTGAGTCCCCAAATCAATCAGAGCTTGATGCTTCATCAGCTTTAGTCAGCATAATACCCATTAACAATTTTGTTCGACTTTTTACACTGTTTCAGTTTTTACTCAAATGAATATTATGTTCGAGTAAATAAGTAAGGAAACGATCGATTTCATTATGCGCCCGATTCGATTTAGCGACATTGCTGGCGATGACGAAATTAATGATTGTCACATTAACACCAGTATATTCCTCCCTTTATTCCACCCACCCCTATTAATTTCTGACTTCAATAATTGGATTTTACCCATGACTGATATGATAGAGATACTCCGTGACGTAGAAGATAGCATAATAGGGAATATAATTAATAAAGAGCCTGATTTAGTGTTATTTGGGGAGCCAGCACAAGGACAGGAGATAGAAACAATATGGTATATGTATATATCGCTGATAATCGGGGAACAGCTGCTGACTGTAAAATGGCTCCCCAATCAATTCAAATTGGCAAAAGTTCATCAATTTTATTATTTTCATGGCTTCTGGTTAATTGAACTCATAAAATTGAGAATCAACAATAGCAAAGGCAATTCTGTTGCCTCATGGCTGCTACAAAACATTAAAAACACTTCAATGAGAAAGAAAAAAATAATTCCGAGCAAACGAATGAACAAATTGGAGAAACAGCAAAACGAAGAAAATGTATCGAAATCAGCCCCAAGAAGGCGCACTAAAATTCGTAAAATGCAAAATTGGCAAGTTTTGTAAACAAAATAAAAATAAGGTGATATTTATGGTCTAACATGTTTTTAAATGTCACACTTGCGTGTTATTGAGCAAGCGTGTATGAAAAGAGTAAAACTAATTAGCAGATACAATATAGGTCGAGAAATAAATTTTTGTAAACGAATCAATAACAAACCAGAACATTTCAGTCGAGTTTTCCGACAGTTAAATACCCTGTACAAATTTTGTTATAAGCAAGATAAATCAAAAATTGAACAACAATGCAAAGGAGAACTACTGGGTGTGGGGACCAAACCAGGGACCTTCGTGCTATGAGCCAGACTTCCTAACTATTGCACCACTAATCGCATTGTGAAGGCACACATTAATATGTATATGAAGGCTCTTAGCGACAATATAAATCTATAAATATATAAATCTCAACTTGAACAAATCGATTTTGCAGTGTTTCGTAACAAATAATATAGAAATAATATAACAAAAAAATTAATAATCAGCTTAATTTAAAAAAAGGAAAACTAACAACAACAAAATCAACGTGATGCTGGGATTTGAGATCCCAACGCACGGTAAAAAAAAACTCTGTGTCAGTATTGGATAAATCTGCACCGGTAATATAGTTCCTCTAGCTCCTACAGTTTTTAAAATCCGTTTGTTCATCTGGACGGGCAGACGAACCGACGGAAATGGCTATATCGACTCACCTAGTCATACTGATCAATAATATATATACTTTTTAGGGTACCCTTTGGGTACAGGGTCTAAAAATTGACTGACCATAAACTAATAATAAATAAATAATTGGGATTATTGATCAAGTACATGGATATTGTTGTCGACTACAAATTTTTATGCAAATAAATCATAAACAAAAACCATGGCAAGTAATAGGCAAAACTGCAGTCAATTGTCCATTCATGTGGCTAATTGCATTTCAAGTCGGGTCAAAAGATACAATTTGAATGGGTCAATTAACCGTTTACCTTTTTACCGTTTTCTTGATTTGTTTTTCATTCAAACTGTATCATTCCTCCGTTCATTCTGTTGGTTTATTTATTTATTTTTATCATCGGTCAGCGAGTCGACGGCCATTAACACGTCGGGCACATCAAATGTGCCAATAGCTTTTTGAAATTCTTTGCAGTTAAAGTCCCCTTCCTGTTTAAGATAATATCCCCACCTTCTTTGTTATTATTTACCTAGGTAATGGCTTCGGCTGATAATGACAACACCAGTTTTGTTATTAAACAGAAGAGGAGCTTCGATTGAAGTCAAATGTCTCTTAGCCTGTCGCTTTCAAGTGATAGGTAAATAGTCTGGCACTAGGGTTTCAGGCGATAAATTCAATTAAAGGGCAAATAGAGCATGAATGATGTTAAATTACTTACAGTGGAGTTCATTAATCAGGGGCAATATTGTAATGAATCATAATTGCCGAAACCTGTCCATTTGCAATATTATGTTGTATATTTTATTAATTTCGGGGTCCGAACTTAGAATACACTCAAACGGTTCGATTGTTAGACCCTGTACCCAAAGGGTAAAGGGTATATTAAGTTTGTGCAAATGTATGTAACAGGCAGAAGGAGGCGTGGCAGACCCGACAAAGTATATATATTCTTGATCAGCATGACGAGCTGAGTCGATATAGCCATGTCCGTCCGTCTGGATAAACGAACGGATCTCAGAAACTGTAAGAGCTAGAAGAACCTTATTAACAGTGCAGATTCTCGTAATTATTACGCAGATAAAGTTTTTTTTTTCTGGCGCCACGCCCACCGCCCCCGCAATTTGTATTTTAATGTTTGCAATGCCCTGCACTGCACAATTTTCAAGCTAAAATTTTGGAATAAATACACACGCAATTGGAGCATTAATATCTACCGATCCTGAGTTTAGTTAACTAGAAAGCGCACAATAAATATGCAAAGCTTACAATGTTATTAACATAGACCCGTCCTTGTTGAAAGACCCCTTATTTAGTTTATGTTGTACAATGTTTCAACCTAAAACGGTGGTCATATTATAGCCATTAAAAAATCACATAAATGCTACAAAGGGTTTGATTACCACCCAATTAGTTTAGTCCTTCATGCCTAGTTAGGTGATTGCATAGATCTGTTAGCCCAGTCGAAGTATATGCAACTAAATCCGTACTTTCATCCGAGCCCTAATTCTCTTAAACAGCCTCTGGTATGAATGTACAGCTAAAATTATGTTAAATTTTCGGTCGGAACTATCGGAGCGTCCACATGTGGGCCTTATCAGGCCACATAGAATCCAATAGGCGTACTGCATGTATATATTTTTGTGATAATTTATGCAAATTGCAAAGTGCGTTCGGGGGAATGCCTCAATAATTGCACTTTATTGGAGGCTGGGCATGGCTGTTAATCGCACAAAAGCCCAAAAGTTGTGAACTTTAACAAAATTGTTTGTTAAGGACTCTGGCAAACTGGTTTAGCGAAGGGACTTGCCGCAAATGAAAATATGTATTTGCTAAACCGATTTGCGCTTTAAACCGCTGAATCTTATGAGCCTTAAGTGGTGGGCCTCATCTGACGCAAATTAAGAGGGCTTAAGCCTAAACCGCTTAAGGAAAGAGTGTCCATAAAAATGTAAAAAGGAGGAAATTGGAATTAAGTTTGATACAATTTTCCGGTGAGGGTTTAGGGACATGTGTGGAGAGATGAGCTTACACTCGAAGAAAAGCGCACTTCGGTTTCTTCGTGTTTTATATACGAATATCTGATAACGACTTAAAAATGTTATTTCATGACATCCGGGAAATATTTTCACATCATTCGTGAATTCAAGCATTTTTTTTTTTCCTTCACCTGCTCCCTTATATCCTCATATCCTATGGGGAATCAGTAAAAACGTTTAGCATGCAATTGACAAACATTTTTCAAAGCTCCATTGAATCGAAATCGGAAATAGCTATAGAAATGAGGGTGTGGCAGAACAAGGAACAAAGCTACATTGTATCGGGTCGTATCGGTTGGAGAGGGGGGAGATATAAAAAAAAAATAAAGTGGAAAGCCGAAGGCAGATTTCAGTTTTAGGTAAGCCACCTGCAGTTGGGACCACAAAAACCAAAGCCAACTGGAGCAAGAAACTGTATAAAACAACAACTGGGAACCACATCAAAGGCGACACAAACTGGGAGGCTCCACATGCTTTTCGCCTGCACAAAGCTGTTTTATAGCAGGTGCAAATATGTGTGCTAAAAGGAATCCAGAGTTGCCATTCAAGCGCTCTCCCCTGACAAATGAACGGAATAGAGCATATAAAGAGCGTCACAGAGGGCCTGGTCTACCATAAATAAAAACGAAACCCAAGCAGGGGAACCCAAAAAACCCAGGGGATAACCGCAGGGTGGGGTGAGTGCGAGGAATTATAGGTTGACAATGGACACCGACATAATTGAGTCCAATATGGGCGCAACATCCTACCGCATACAGGTGTCTTTTGGTCCCGGTTGCAGGATATTGTGGCAATACTGGAAAGGCAGCTGACCACAAATTGAGTATCAGCAGGTTTTTAGTGAGTAGGCTTTAAATGGGATCTATGCAAGGATATATTAATAGGGGAGCAATTAATATATATGTTCATAGTCTATGTATATCAATGTAAATATATTGAAAATCAATCTTTATGTTGTATTTTGAAGCATATTATCAGCAAAACGAAACAGATTTAATTTGAAGAATATTTATTTGCTAATTAAATATTTATTTGCTAATTAAAAACAAAACTATATAACTATGTCAACGTATAATCAACATATTTTTCCAAATTACTATCTTTTGCGTTAATACAACGTATGCATGAGAATACCTACGTACTTACCTGCATTGTTTTAAAAAGACAACAAACGGCGATTATCCACACTTTTTGTTTATTTTCTTGTGCTGGTGGGTCTACTCAAACCATAATAAACAACAAAAGCTGAGCGCAAAAAGCCCTCAGTATTTTAATTGCACTTGTTGTTGTCGGTTTCCGGCAGGTACAGTTGCTGTTGCTTTGTGTTTGTTATGCAACACATGTTTTAGTGTTTTCATTTTGTAACAAAGGTCGGGTGAGTGGCAACCTGTGGCCAAAAGCCAAAAATGTGCCCCAAAGATTAGGTGCGTCGCCACCGAAAAAACCGAGTTAAAGTGTAAGTGAGATGGATGTTATGTTTTATAGAGGGGAATTTTACAAAGGGGATTTTGTACATGTGGTTTTCAGGGGGGTTTACAGAGCAGGGAGTCGAAAGTGTTGGTTTTGTTTTCTTTATGTTGCACTTTATGCTCGGCACCCTCATCGTAAACTAAAGCCACCAAGACCATCTCAAACCATCCGAAATCCCCATCCAAACCAAATCCGAAAACAAGAACCACTGCCCACTTCAAGTGCACTTGACATGAGGTTGTGTGCGTTTGGCCTGTGTATAAGTATGTCTTGTCCATGTTTTGTACACGAGCAAATTTTCTAGTCAGATTTGCATACATACATGCAAGCACTACAAAAAAGATTTTCAAGAAATACGGACAACAGTCAATTGAAATTCAGAATAATTTATATGAAAATGTATTTTTAAATAAGAAATATACACAAATACAAATAAAGCATACCTTATTAAATTTAAACAATTAATAATACAAATAAAAATATTATTCTGTTGCAGTAAGTATTTAATTTGAAACGGTCGGAATTGGAATACTGCATCAATTAGCGGACATAGGAACGATTCGGAAAAAGTAGGTTAACTTGGGTTCATAACAGTCAAATTTGATCTTTAACAAGAAAGGAATACTAGCTTCGGTGCCCGAAGGTTAGAATACCCTTGCAGACCAGTTGCCTTCAAGTCGTTCGATCGTTTGTATGGCAGCTATAGGACATAGTGATCCGATTATTCGTTTTTAATTTTCTAAAACGTTATTAATATCTATGAAACAGAATTTCTCAAGAACTAATTGTCTTAAAAAACACCAGAGTTATACTCAATGACCCATTTTTTCCCATCGCTCCTGTGACAGCTATAGGATATAGTGGTCCGATTTTTATGAAACTTTCAGGATACGTTAAAATACTCATTACATAAAGTTTTCTAAGATATTAATAAATTATCTTAAAAATGACGAATTTATGACAATTTTTCCCAATCGTTCCTATGTCTATGTGATGCTATGTGATGTGCTGTTCCGATTCCGGCCGTTCCGACTTATATACTACCTGCAATAGATTGAAGGGTCGGTGTAAAGTTTCAGCCCGATAGCTTTAAAACTGAATGACTAGTTTACATAGCAACCGACAGACGGACATGGCTAAATCGTATCGGCTGGTGATGCTGATCTAAAATATATATACTTTATAGGGTCGGAGACGTCTCTTTCACTGCATTAAAAACTTCTGGTCAAAATTATAATACCCTCTGCATGGGTATAAGAACGGCCTAGTTTCTCCACCTTTACTGATCCTGAAAGTCATATCAAATCATATCATTATATCCAGTATCTGCTACAGAAAGCGCGGAAAGATGCGGTTCTTTAACATGAAGAATATTTCATTCATTCTTGGGAGATGGTCTTTTTTTTAAGGATTAAAGCTGCCATAATTTGTATGG